>JAQFZF010004047.1:0-10862 GCA_034695365.1 Enchytraeus norvegicus
CCCACCCTAGATCTGTTCCAACAGACCTTCTTGCCTTGGATAACGGACTTGCACTGTTTTGGATCTCGCTTTCTCTTCGGCTTGTCCATTTGCAGAAGTGTTCTGGCGGTTGGATGCTGCTAGTATTTGTATATTCCGCTTGGTACGTCCCTGACATCTCCTTCGGATGAGGAATCGGACGATAAATCCTCATTGATTGATCGATTGATTAAATGAGTTATTTGGTTAAAAAGAACACATTTAGAGGATAGAGTTTATCATTTTTACTATATAAATACCAGCACTGTATAACCAAAGTACTCCATTTCAAGATTTCAAGTTACCATTTCTGGCGACGGATGCCTTTGAGCTAATCACCGAGTTACTCAAGTTTTGTTCAGAACTATCCTACCCCTAAATCAAATCAGTGAGTACGAGTGGAGACGACGAATTGAATAAAGCTCAATACTGTAGAGCAACAAGGCTGCTTTGATCCTGCTCACGCATTTGGACACTTCACAGTCTAATGAACGAAATATATCCGTATGATGCTAACAAAGTCACGCCTTCGATGCCCTTCTCTTACTGTAGATTGTTAAAAGAAAGGTACCGAGAAAATATATGGGTGGGGGGGGGGATAATACGAAGAGCCATTTGGGGAGAGCGAAGCTCAAGTTCTACAACTTTAACTCTTTTGAGGGATTAAGGTCCAATTTATTAAGCTATATCTCTGAATCTCTACAGCTAATTTATTAAGAGGGCCCCTACAGTCTCGGCAATCAGGGACACCGGCCTCTAATCTCAGTGGACCAACCTGAGGCTTATTATGGCTAAAACTATTTTATTTTCACAACATACCTCAATCAAATAAATAACGTTGTCGTTGTTGTACTTGTAATTCGTGCATTTAAAAGCATTTATCTGAATCAGTGTTGACCTTTTGTGAGTTATTCTGTGTTTTGCATTATTCCACCTGCAATGTAGTCAATTAACTATATTATTATGCCTATAATAAGCAAGCATTGCAAGGAATATTGTAGTCCTCTAAAGAGGCTGACATACAATGTCTAATCTTGCGTGCTAGATGGGGGAGGGACCATGTTGAGGCCAAACCGAATACTTCCCACACATGCTCCTATTCAGCAATGCTAGTCATTGCCAAATTTTAGAAACCAGTTTAAAATTTGGGGCCTTGACCCCCCTGGCCCCAGCTAGAACCGCCACTGTCGTGTGTCCTTTGATTTGAGGGGACTCGGGTTGACAGCCAGTAGAGCTAGTCCGGTGATCTCACTCCGTGAGTTGAAGACATCCATCATCCATGGCCTCATTTTGACAGTGAGGAATGAATACTGAAATATATTATTGGCCTAATCAGCAGTCACATTTCTAGGAGTAGTAAAGGGGCTCAACTAGCTTTTGTTACGGGAATGATTTGTTGGTGGATATGGTGCTCATTATTGAGCGAGATGGGAGACTGAGTAGATAGGTGTATCTTAGACCTGATATTTGATAGCATATTAGAGAGACAGAGAGACCGAGTGATCTCGAGAGGTGGAGAGAGAGAGAGAGAGAGAGAGAGAGAGAGAAAAGAGATAATTTATACCTTACATGCCAATAGTTCAGTAGGCAATGAATCATGGACTCGTTGATCTGGTGGTAGGTACCAGGAATTTACACTTCGTAGGTGGTGATTTCGTGAGAGTGGGGTTTCAGCCTTCAGCAAGTTGTTTTTACCATTTGTTGAAAAAGAAAAGTAATCGGCGTACATTTACAATGACACACTCTGCATTGATAATTAAACAAATTGACTAAATTTGGAAACAAAGCTCGGGTTTCTCGCCAGTCGACGAGAACATCAGTATGGTCCAAATAAATAGTAGATGATCCTTAACAATTGAACGTTTCTTTCGCCTGGTACAGCATGCAATTAGATAGAAGAAAACTTGTTTAAAAACAATCAACCAATCAGTCAATAGTACATGTATATTATTTTATTTGGGTTACCGTATATAAAAATGCCACAACAGCGACAATGGACAATGGGGAGTAATTTGCTGTTAAAGGCTAAACCCGTTCTTACAGTAGGCCCTACCGTATGGAATTTTGCAAGTCTGGAATTTGTACGACCAATTAAAACAGTATCAATTACAACAACGTAATTAGTGTGCTACCGTCATCTGCGACAACCTCGAGCACTATGAAACCAAATCTAATCCGAAAAGCGATTAAATAAAACGTTCATAATACGGCGCGAAGCCAGTTTCCAATAAACCTGTCCAAGGTTGATTAAAATACATTTAGACTGATTTAGTAGGACTCATATAAACGTGTCAAATACGGAAGCCATGCAGGACTGGAGTGAAAGTTTTTCCATGCTGATCGCCACACAGCTGACATTCATTCTCC
This sequence comes from Enchytraeus norvegicus, assembly GCA_034695365.1. Taxonomy (NCBI): domain Eukaryota; kingdom Metazoa; phylum Annelida; class Clitellata; order Enchytraeida; family Enchytraeidae; genus Enchytraeus; species Enchytraeus norvegicus. The sequence goes on from JAQFZF010004047.1 coordinate 2,386, forward strand.
GATCACTGGTCATGTCTCTCCATCTAGCTCTTGAACATGACACACTGATAGTAAGTTCTAGATATTTATCGGTATGCTCTATTTGTAAATTTATGAGTAAAATAATTGTCAATTTTATTTAGCGGTAGGCCTATGGATTCTATTTTAGAATAGGTTGGCTCAAAGGTTTTGAGAAAGTATGTGTGAAATCGATATGATACTTATATTTGTGGTCATTTCCGTAGTTTCAGGAGTTTATTTTGAAAACCGCTGTTGGGACATTATTATTAAAATTTGGCAAATGAAGCCTCTAATCCATAATGTAATAATCGTGCTCTTATATAAATGCGAGTATACATAAAGATAAGGACGCAATTTTTCGACACCAGATTGAGCCTATCGTTACACCAGAAAGTTCAGTATCTAAAGATTTCTCTCAAAGAAACTACAAATGGGTAAGAATTTTTTCATTTCTATTATGCCTAAATTTTGTGTAGATACGTCTACACAAAGGAGCTACAATTTAATTAATTCAATTTTAACATAATATAGACTACAAATATAATAGTATCCCGGTCAGTTTTGCCAAGTTGGTAATCTATTTGCCTAAAAGCAGGAGGCCACAGGTTGTCCAAGCCGGATCAGTCTCTTGGCAAATAGCCTACTTGTGATGCAAAAATACAGTGAATTTAGCTATACAGTTTTAAAAAAGGGAAATAAAAAAGCACTCATCAATTAATAAATTAAGTTTACAATCAATCAATGTATAAAAAAGTAATAAAGAAAGATATGTGATAAATAAATGGTTTGATAAATATTCGCACATTTATAAATTAAATCAACCAATATATTATTTTCACGTCGCTTTTCTCTCCGACAGTATCTCACAGGGAAATTGATCTTTTTGTGATAAAGAATAAAACACGCTTGTAATGAAGATGTAGATAGCGTTATAAAAAAATAGTGCTCATTTTAGTAACGCAATTATGATTACTGGATACACGAATCTGGATTATACGAGCAACAATTTATATGCCAGATGCAGAAACTTTCATTTAACATTGTGGATTTTGTGGTCATAACTTGGTAATGATAATAATGAGAACATCATCACAGTGATACAGTGTGGAGGCGGATGAGGATGATTCAGCACGTTTTATGAATTTTGTGAATACATAGTATTGAGCATTAGGTTAAATTTACGAAGTAGATTGACCAATAACTACTGGAATATCTCTCGCTGTATCTGTCTCTCTCTCTCTCTTTCTCTCTCTCTCTTTCTCTTTCTTTCTCTCTCTCTCTTTCACTTCCTCTCTCCATCTCTCTCCTCTTTCTTCTAGTCTCACTCTTTCAAATTAAGAATTCTGTGTTTAAAAATGACTCGCTTCTTGTTTCACTCTTACAAATTGAGAATTGTGTGTACTATGCTTCAAAATGGCTCTTTAGCAGTCAATTTTTACGCCAGAAAGTATTTTTTATTCGATGTTTTTGTGCATTATTTCTTGAATGGTTCTGGCAGCTGGATAGAACTAGCCATAAATAAAATAAATACAATTATTAATATTATCTTATAATAATAACTATCAGTCAAATTATACTTTTTGGAGGATAAACGTAACTTATATTCCACGGAGAATAGTTAGATTATAATTATTAATCTCCATTTTAAAAGTATGCTATTAGCCTATAATTCACAAACAGTGAAATCTGATGCATACTATCTACATCTTTTCGTCGCTTAGACTTTATGGCTACAGTTTGATGACACACTTAGGACTTCCGGGTTATAAAATGTACTTTGAAATTTTATGGACTTCTCATCGGTTCAACCCTTGGATATAAAAGGATACTTTGCTATCGAAATCTACCCGCATTTGGATAGCAAGTCTGCAGCATTAAAATCCTGAAAATATCTGCACAGAACAAGTAGGAATCCCTTTACAACTGTCATTACAGTTAAACTTTGTCGGATTGGGGCCCGATATTTGACATTAAGCTGCAAAGGCTATGGAACTTTCTGTTAATTATTCACTAAGTTTACCGTGAAATCCAGTGGGGTGATGGTATTTGTTGATTTCAGACCGAGTAGAAAGTGAATCAATGCGCATCCGTGGAACGGAAAATATTTATCTTTGCTATCAGGCTTTGAGAGCCGGAAGAAGAATTGCTCTACATTTTGTTACAAAGTTAACTTTGAAATATATGATCGGATGTTCCTGTTCCAGGAATTAATAATTCTACTATTCAGACGATAATAAATAATGGTCAGATTTGTCTGGGTGCAGTAGAAACAATGTTTTATCTATGAGATAATTACAATAATTTATTATTTGTTGGTATAATATTATCCATATTATCTTGGAGATAATTTTGTTTTGAAGTCCCTGACATCGCCTTCGGGCGAGGAACCGGACGTTTATTCTTCCTTGACTGAGGGATCTCCTTAACCAGTGACTACGTTAGTCGGCTTCTACGAAACACGTTCGGCTTTCGGTTGGTCTATTCTTATGTTAACGGGATCCAAAACAGCAATGTATCAATTAATGAATGAGTACATTTATTAAGGGCTGCTCTTTGCAAAATTCCACAGTAGCGCTAAAATGATCAATGAAGGGTCCATTAGTTCTCTTACAACAGAATACCGTACCACAAAATAATATATGGTAACGGCATAGATGACGTCCCTGGCATCATTCCTGAATGAGGAAACGAACGTTTCTTATGTTGTAATCATTTTTACAATGATGTATGCATGAACTATGCAGTAGGCCTATATTTTACTAGAGTATTTTAAACTATTTTTATGCCTAATAAAAAGTATATAGTAATCTTTATTACGCTACTCCTTGGGCAAAAACAAACACAATCAGTGCAAAAGTATACAATGCCGTGCAGGATACAAGGCACTATGAAATATATATGTATGCTACTTTGTGGATGACTTGTCACATGGCTGCGATATATCCTGCCCATACAATCAATCATCGGCTCCTAGCTATCTTCATTCCTCTGACGCAGGATTAGCAAAAAACAGAAAATCCCTCCGCTACACCCAAACTTCTCTTTATCGTCCTTGTAAGATTCCGAGCACGAGCTCATAAATTTCACCATTATTCTTAAGTCATAACTCAAAAAACCTAGACAGTCTACTTGTACTTCAGTGTATTGCTTATGCTTTTATTTTGATTATAATTAAAAATACCACGTAAGTGCTGTGAAGCCTGTGGTTGCTTCGTCTATCTTTTCACGTGACTATACTTGTCTGAATTGAGTGAAGGATGACGAAATATTGAACAAAATAAATAAATATATATTTTTGTCAAAATGGACAGGTCTATTTGATGGAAAGTTTACCGTTTTGTTTGATTTTACTTAAATCTGGTTAGTTTAATACAACTCAGTCAACTTTAATTAAAACATGTAACATTCTTTCTTCTTGTATGAGCTCTACTGCAGTATCTGAGTTAGTCGCCACTTACGAACACTTGCGGCGTTCAACCCTAGATCTGTTCTAACAGACCTTCTTGCTTTGAATAACGGCTTGCACTGTTTTGGATCTCGCTTTCTCTTTCGGCTTGTGTATTTGCAGGGTGTTCTGGTGGTTGGATTCTGTCTGTAGTTGCACATTCCGCTTGGGACGTCCCTGACACCGCCTTCGAGTGAGGAGCCGGACGTTAAATTCTCATTGATTGATTGATTGATCAATTCTTAATATACTCGCATCTTTATACTCAATGCGACGATTTGCTCCATTGATAGTCAAGTAAGTGAAGCATAAAATTGATACATTAGAAGATTTAGCTTGGATTCGATAGGCCATGCACTAAAGAGTCCCCAGTTCTATGTGATAAATTGCACCGCATTTACTTGTCTGACATCAGTCGAAAAGTTCGTAAATCAGAAGAAAAAACTGATAGGAAATGATAAGTGAAGAAAGCCGATAAATCCGATAGAGTAAGTGGAAGCATGAGGCACTTATGAATTGTTGTGTAACGGGATTGGAGGGCCGGTTGGATCATACAATAATCCAATATATCATTATAATACATTGCCCTTCCAATAACATCATTCATCTATTTGACCCATGTAGATCAAAGGCCGAGAATTAATCACTGTTCGGTGCATTCCTTATAATTCATTGGTTTCCATTTGTTAATAATCTGAAGCAATATGTCATGCTCTCTCTTCTCTCTTTCTCTCTCTTTCTCTCTCTCGTTCTCTCAGTGTACTGCCAAATGGCAGGTCCATGGTATGCTAAGTCAGTTATCCAATACTGCAATATTCGCATTACGGGTTAGACAATGCCCTGAGCAGTACATAATCGCGGCTTTTAAAAAATGTGTGCCCGTGCTATATAAAATTATCTCTTCAAATACTTGTACGTAACTAATTTAGGTATCTGCTACTTTCACGTAGTCGATTAAATGCTTCTGTGTTTTTAGTCAAAAAATTATTATGCATTCAAGTTTATCAAATTAGACCTACATGAAGTAATGTTAAAACACAACAACTATAAATATATAATGATGTGTAACTGAAATTTTATGATTAGTGAGACAAGCGATAACATAGTGCAAGGAAGAGAGTACACAATATACGATATGGTCTTATCTTGATTTCATTAGGAAGAAATATTTATGTTCAACATTGATGCAAGATTGGGTTTGATATATCAAGCATCTGTGGTTAACAACGTAGAATTTAATATTTACTAAATCTGTTATTTAATAAACGAGAGAGAATATTCTGTATTGTCGCAATATTGATGTTCTTGTAGTTAATTTCCCAGGATATTTTATTTGAACTTCGGCTTGTTTATTTAATGTTATATATTTTTCCATTTGATTAATTGTTGCAATTGTTTTCCGGGTGTGGGCTGTCTTGCCTCAGTGAACCAATAGATTAAATTAAATTAAAAATTATTTATTATTTCTAAAAGAACTGCATAATTGCTTGTGTGGCATTTTGCATTTTAGCAAAAAAATATAAAAGTGCTTATATTGTTCTATTATTAGTCTATTTTCATCGCTTATGTCTCCTAGAATTATTAGACTTTCAATTTAATATAATAACCTTGACCCCGATAAGTGCACAATTCATTTTGATATTACATCAAAGTCTTTCATATGTATTGTGCGAAAAACCCCTAAATTATTACATTTGCTTAAATGTTATTATTGTCTGAATATTCATTGACGGATCTAGTTTAAGCCCACAGAGAGCTCATCAGGTAGTATAGGATCAGAACAATTGCTTCTGTTCAGTGACATCTTGGAAACCATTTACATTTTTATTTCCCTCACGATATATTATATAAGTCCGTTTTACGCAGCACTTTCCTTTATTGTTCCCCGCAACGTTCGAAATTGAAACACTTCATGAGAAAACTGAAACAGTTTGCTGATTTTTGGTGTGGGTGTGTAGTAAATAATTGAATTTTTATCAGTGTGACCTTTATAAATATTCATTCAATATCTCTATTTCTGAGAAAATTCATTTACATTTAGTAGGGCTTACAGACATAACTGAAAAATAAGTAGCCCACATGACCTTGAATGTGCACGTACGTATGAATTTTGAAATCACCGGTTTAACTGTCACTTGTTGACTTGGAGTCCTGATCGACTCGTGTCGATGTCTCTGATAAATGCACGCCAACTCTCCCTCTACCGTCCTTCTGTTGCATGAGCCCAAGTCCTGTCAGCTCTCGAACCCCATCCATCCACCTCATTCTTCAACCTGTTACCCTCACCCATGCCAAACATAATGCTTTCTCTGACCCACCTGCTCTTATTTTAATTATATGACCAACATGTTGCCATTGGACGCTGTACCTCTATGTACCTCTTTGGATGCTGTACCTCTATGTACTTTAGCCCACGATACGATGGCATATATAATTTGGAAATTGATCCTTGGTTACTAACCATCTGAACAGTGATGGAATGGTAGTGGTAATGTATATCACTTGCTGTTATATATTTTTCGCATAGAGATGGTGTCTCGGGAAAAACACCGACAGCTGAGGAAAGTAAAAAAAGAGACCCACCTCAAAAAAGTTTATCCGAAATAAATGGCATACAAACTGTAAGAGAGGTATGGAAGTGTTATATGCCATGGACCTGCTATTATGCAGTACACTGAGAGAGAGAGACCAACGTATCTCAATTTTCTGCTTATCAAATTCTCTTCACTTCAAACGTGGTATAACTACCAGTTCACTAAAAATTGGCTGACTGACCCATTTCACACTCGAAATATTCTTAGTAATCATTTCCACGGTTATTAAGTAATAAATGTCAAATTTGTCAAAAATTTAACCATTTTAACAAATGTAGGCATACATTATTTGTCCTATAGTTATAGTAAATATGACACTTCTGATGAATACTCATGTAGAATAGCAAGTCTTTTCTTTAATACGAGCGATGTTGCGCTGACATTTACTATTATACGGCAGTAGTCTATGTGCCTAATTTTGTTCAGTAATTGAATAAACGCAACCTGGTATGGCTTCTTACAGAATAACGGGATTATTCTGTAAAACAATGGCAGCAATAGAATCAACGGAGAATATCAAGTTAATAATTTCTCCTGATTTTCTATATAATAGCGTGATTTATTAAAACTCCCTCCACTAGGAACGCGTCCTGGCAGATAGTAGACGATCATAGTTTTCCATTGGAGTATTTCATCAGTTGCAGTTGCTCGGAATTATATAATTTTTCTTTATGATGTTTGCTGTGTCCTGTCCCTGCCTCTAGTTCCTTGAATTCTTCCATTGACTATCAAATCTTATTAATACTAAAAACATGAAATTAACATTTAATTGTTATATGGTCTACTGTAAATTCGTAGATGTAAATCAGAGGCTGCAGCATCAATTGCGTCTATGAAGCCTATGATTCTGAAAACAAACCGACGTTAATAGCACACAATAACCTTTAACTTTAAGCGAATAATATAGTGTGGCTTCTTTGCTAAAATGAGCTAAGAAATAGTAAATATATTTCATTTCTTTCATAGTCTTTTATTAACAGTTTCAAGGTGATTCTGAAGACGTCTCAAGAAGAAATCTTTCCCGATACTAGTTTAGAACTGTCTAAGGATTCTAAGAACTGATTTAGTGTAAAAGAGTTGGCGTACATAAGCTTTATTCAATGGCGTGCTTCGATAGTAAACTCGAAAACATTGTGTACTTAGTTTTCTCTTCGCTTAGAGTCAGAAACAGTCAATAAATTCCAAGAGGGTTCATCTTCTCAGCCGGGAATATCTTCCAACGGATTCAAACAACGATGAGTTAGTCCCACTACAGTGCATCCAGGCAATCCTTTCCACGACCGGTCATTTCTTCCACCAGATTCAATAGTAGTTTTTCCGCTATAGTACATTTATAGCATAAACTAAACAGCCAATAAATTCTGGCAATATATACATTATATATATTATGTATATATGTATTATATATACATGCGGAGCAGTTTATTCTTATTCATTCCTGAACATATAGGAGAAACATTTAAAACAAATTGAATGAATTCATTAACATGAACTTAACCCGTAAAATTACATATTTAGTCGAATACAGCTCCAATCTTGACAACAGTACAAGCGCAACATCTTACATACTGATCATATTCCTATATAGATCTCTACATCACTGTATGCAACAAAGTTTCAACAGGATGGATTCCAATCTATATATAACAACACTGATTCAACTGAATTACATCCAGATCGTGAAACAAGCGGCCAATGAATTCTGGCGTAGTAACAATGTTTTGTAAGGATGGATTCGTGTCGTGCTTCCACACCCTGATCCCTCCGTCACGCTAAATCTGCACTACATCCTCTAACGACTGAGCGACTAAACCTTGGGCTTTAGCATAACGAGATACCGTCTAATGCTGCTGCCGGTAGAGCCTCGGCATTTGCATTTATCGTCCATCGCTAAGTCCATTACAATTTCTCTCCTAAATTCAATTGCTTTCCCTGCTTCCCGTTCACTTATTGCTGTATCAAGACCTGGGTGTTCAGTCGCTATCTTGTACTCTTTACCTCACATTCTTTAAAAAAATCGGTAACAACAGACGCTGACACTTTCACTATCCCTGATATTTATTTATTTATTTATTTATTTATTTTCGTTATCATTCACACAAGTATTAAAACAAATAACATTGCATCATAAAAACAGTTCAGGGTGGAGTTATAAACAAGTATCCACAGGCTTTGCAGCACTAATGTGGAACTTAAAAACATGGTCCATAAACATCAGAGAGCATTTAAATTTAGCAGAGAAATGACAGACAACATAAAATCACGAGTAATCAAATTACATGCAATGAATATAAAATATTAAGAACTCATATAAAAAATGTCTACAAAGCATATGTCGAGAATAAAATTTTACATCGGCAATTGAATTAAAAAATAAGAATAACTAAAGCAATCTCTAAAAACTGTATATTATCAGGAACTCAAGGAGGCTTTACGAA
>JAQFZF010004048.1:0-10861 GCA_034695365.1 Enchytraeus norvegicus
TACGTATAATACTAGTGTTAATGTTATCATCAATATTTCGCTATTTCAGTATTATAATAATTATAAGTAAATTTATGAAACGCCGCTATATACAAAATGCTATAGTAGCACTGAATTAGCAGTAATAATAATAATACAGATAAAGGTTTAACGATCGTTTCCTCATCCAGGGGTGATGTTAGGGACGTGAGAGGAATGACAATGAAGTGTAAGTAGAGGTGCCGCAAACGCCACAACCAGTGTGCAGCCTCAATGGTTAAATTGAAGCGGATCAAGTCGGAACGCCGTTCCAGGGCCCAGTAAAAAATAGCCATTAGCGTTCCGGGGTCTTACCTTCAGCGTTCCGGGATCCTACCAAAGTGATGGGCTCTTGCACATATAACAGTTCCAGAGCCCCTTGATTTCCAATTTAACACCTGGTGCCGCAGCTTAGATCTCAGTATCTGCTCTAGTCGCCCCTTACGAACAGGTGCTGTTAATTGTCATTGTCTTCATTCTTCTCATTGTCTCGAATGGATAGCGTAGTCGGTGACACGATTGCTCTATAAGCAGGAAGTAACAGGGTCGAGTCTCTCTAACAGTACCTCTATCTTTAGAGACGGAAACACGACGTTAAACTTAGCTTTATTTCATATTTCCAAATTCGTAAGAGTGGCACATAGGCCTACCTATTATCTCTATCACTAGTGCACTGCCAAATGGCAGGTCCAAGGTGCATATTCTGAAACACAGTCTGCTAGCACGCTCACTAATGAGCACCCCATCGATCATCAAGTTGATCCCATCAAAAAGATCATGCTTTACCACCTCGAAAATATAACCTTTTCTTGGGAATATATATTCTGGCTTCCGAGGTGGTTTCCCGTTGCCTTTCTCAGTATGAAAATATCTGCGTTAGTCGGCTTTTACGATTTCAGTCTATTCTCAAGTTTTCCGGAACCAACACGGGGTAGGCTACCAATTATAGCAAGTCTGACCTTAAATTGCGCCTTAAACGTCCCTGGTATGACATAGGCCTACAAGTAGACGAAATGGACGTGAAGAGTTGACTGATTAACTGACAGAATGGCAACACGAGAATTTTTTTTATTTTGCCAGCAAATTTAATATGAAAATAAATAGATAATAAAATAATTACTTCTAGGCAAATGTTATTACAAATTATTATTATAAATCAGATTTCCTAGTTATCTAAAAATTTATGATCAACTTTACACAGACATTAGTTGTTTTATAAAATCATTCAATAAGTTAACTTTTTATTTTAATCCTAGAAGTGTTTAGCAATGAACTACAAATAATCTAATTATTAGCCTTCATTCATAATTATTTTATTGTTATGACAAAATTATTTCTAGTCAGACCAAGTATTTTCACTTCATTATTCCACTTCATTCTTTCAACTTCATTATTGTGACTAATTAATAAATAAAAAGTATAGATATAATTATATAATTAAGTTATAAATAATTATCAATAATTATGTATGGAACACATTAATTTCGATTTTTATCATATTGAGTAACAAAAGTGTAAAGCTAAGTTTAGCGTCTGTTCTGTATCCGAGGATACTGTCAGAGACGGACCCTATATATAAATATATATGAGTATGGGGTCTATATATAAATTATAGACGCTACATACCTAATAAACGTTGATTTTCCCCGCTTGGGACGTCCATGACATCGCCTTCGGGTGAGGAACCGAAAGTTAAATCCTCATTGGTTGATTGATTGATTGATTATACTATTCTACGATAATATTTGATACTCAAAGTCCCTCGGAAACATATTTAACCGGCTGCACCATTTTAATTATTTAGTGGACTACTGCAACAACTTATGCCACTGCCTAGATAGTTTCAATGACAAACTTGTTTGATATTTAAAATCAAATTACTTTTGATATTTATCTAGAGATGATAACGATTTGGTTTCACGACGAATTTCGGCCGTAAAAATACGGTAAGATACATCAGCGACAGACCGAGCAAGAATATAATTATGCGTTAATCGAAACAGATAATCCAAACTTAAAATGAAATGTGATGAGATATATCTCTAAATCGTAAAAGGGTTTCTCTAAATCGCAATATTCGATAAATATCAGAGGAAATCCGCAAATACCAACAAACTACTATTGTCAAAATTAACCAAGTAGTAATTGTCAATATCAGTTGAAACGATTCTTGTGAAATATAATATCCACATTCGAGGTAGACGTACACTTAAATTATTCAGGAAGCCAGAACATGAAAATCTAGAGATGATAACGAAGCAAAAGGGATGACGGTGATATTGTTCATCAAGTTGAAGGGTGGGAGAGGGGTGACTTCAGGAAGACAGGATTGCGCTACTTATCCCCGGAGTCTTGACCTTTTTTCCCACCAGGAGGCTGCGGGGGATGTATCCCCGGATTCCCAGGCTTCCAGTTAGCTGGGATCATGCAGCCGTTGCCCACGTTTCCCTCCCTAAACTTCAATCCCTGAACGATTCTGAGGGCCTCGTCAGTGGACCTGCCAATGGGCATGTCGTTCATCGTCACGTGACGTAGGATTCCAGTGCGATCGATGATGAAGAGACCTCTAATCAATCAATAAATCAATCAATCAATCGATCGATCGATCAATCAATCAATCAAATCAATCGATCGATCGATCAATCAGTCAATCAATCACTAAAACAATCAATCATTCAATCATTCAATCAATCAATCAATCAATTAATAAATCAATCTGATGGCCTCGTCAGTGGACCTGCTAATGGGCATGTCGTTCGGCGTCACGTGACGCAGGATTCCAGTGCGATCGATGACGAATAGACCTCTAATTAATCAATCGATCAATCAATCAATCAATCAATCAATCAATCGGTCGATCAATCTATCGATCGATCTATCAATCAATCAATTTCGCATTTAATGTTAGTTTCATTATCTGACAAGGACATCAGGGACACTCAATCAATTAATCAATTAATAAATCCATCATTCACTCTATCTTCCTCCCAGATCTTTGTGGCAGAGAGATCACTAATGCAGCAAGAGCAAAATACACGATTAACCAACCCAGAAACGGTTTCGTTATTTTTTTGTGTAGTCTGATCTGTAATACCGAGGCTTCGACAGATTCGTAAGCGGATTAAGTGATTGATTGATTGATTGATTGACTTATTGATAAATTTCCATCGGTTTACTTGTAATTGGAAATTGCACCGTACTCTTCTCTTGCAGCATTTGCTTTTGCTAGTCCTGTTTGGGTGGGCAGGCTGGTAGTTCAAGTGTTGTTGGAGACGTCCCTGTTGCCGTCGTCAGATGATGAAACGGACGTTAAATTAGCATTGATTGATTATAGAAATCAACTCATACAGGTTATCATGTAAAAGTTGTGTGTCTCTCATGTTCGAAAATAAACGAATAATAAAACAAATGTGCACTCCAAACTCTGGCTTTATCTACTTTCTCATCATGGCTGATAGTCGCCTCGGGTAAAGCGTCTCAATCGAGTTCTGTCGGTTAGTGATTCAACTCGCAGGTTCTCCGTCACTGATGGCGCTCGTCGACGGAGAAATGGACGTTAATATCAGCTTTGTTAGGGACTTTAGCCCGTGATACGGGTATACTAGTCTATATACGGAATACTAGTTTAGGATCATTTTCTTAATTAAACCTCAAAAGAATTATTTCGTCCCTGACATCGCCCTCGGGTGAGGAACCGGACGTTAAATTCACATTGTATTGTATTGTATTGTATTGTATTCTACTGTATCAAATCAATCGGAAGTCAATTTCATACCACTAGACCGAGCTGGGTGTTAAATTCTCGACGTCCTATTTGCGTGACCAGTGTGTTATCAACTTGACCATCTAGCGAATACTTGTTTATATCTTAGAATGTAAGAGACGTAAACTAGATGTGAACGAATCGGTCCCTATATCTAACTCACAGCTGGGGATCTGGTATTACGGCAGATATCGGTCTACTTCAATAAAACAGGTGGATCATGTCTGACAGACAATTGGGTTAAATCTGTACTGGACAGGTTGACCATGAACCGAGATAATCTGTAAAAGTTTAAAATTCTTAGGTTGAACAGTCAATTAATCTGATTACATCAAGTTCACTACTGTAAAACCTTTTTCTCACTTAAACTGTATTTCTCTCTCGCTCTCCTCTCTCTGTCTCTCTCTCTCTGTCTCTCTCTCTCCTCTTTTTTTTCATATCACCTGTTATTTGTATTTTTTGGCCGTATATTTTCCCACATAATACAAGCTCATACTAGTTTCTTTCTTGGTCGACAATGCTGCTAATTGGCTAAATCAGAATTTAACGTCAGATTCGCGGCTCGAGGGCCCGACGGGAGAGCCCTTGGATTCGAATCGCAGACCTATTGATCCGCATTCCAGTGCCATAACCGTTACGCAACAGGCTCTTGCTATCGTGTGCCTGCTTGTGCAGGTACAGGACGAAAATACAAATAGTCTGGGGTTACTCCTTCGTTGACTGACCTAGGATACAAATCCGGATCACTTGCTTCTGAAGCGTACACTCTTCTATTGCGCCACCAAACTTCTCTCTCAATACACTAGCTCTCTCGTCTGCGCACTAGTAGTTATCAGTTGTCATCAGTGATCTTACTATCGATTCCTCGTAGCACTGACTGCTAATCTACTGTTATAGTTTTTGCTATCTGTCTGTCTGTTTATCTGTCTATCTGTCTATCTATACGCCTGTTTATCTGCTTGTCACTCAATTTTTCCGTTCCTTTATTATTATCTTCTTCTTTCCCTTTCTCTTATCATATCTTTGTCTCTATCTTGAACCTCTTAGATTCAGGCAGAGCAATTTCGTAGATTCTCTCAGTAATTTCTTTGCGCTTATAATATACCACTTAACTTTTCCAAGCGCTGCCTGTAACAGTAAGAATGTACAAGTGTCGACAAGTGGCTATAAAACTGAGGCTGACCAGAAGCAAGGGTAGTGGAGCGCTGAGACCAATTAGTCAAGTGTTTAAGTTAGAACATTTATCTGCTGCGAGAGATTAATGATAGACTGTAAGTACAAGATATCCTCTCCAGAAGATAAGCTGCTGTAGCATGCGTGTCATCTTGCTAAGCATGCATACAGACTCCTCGCGCACATTCTTCAGTGTTCTAGTCTCTAATGTTTTACGATATCTGCTGGCCCAGTTAGTTAACATATTATTGAGTCTCTCTATAAATGGAGACTAAAGATCTTCTAATGTTGGTTTCAATACTCACATTACTCCATCAGCTGTAGATTAATAAGAATTAAGGATGTGACTAATCATAGTAACAATTTGAAATGATCAAAATGATCACGTAGAAGTTATGGTTTATATTCAATAAATACTTAAACTATAACCGAAAGATTCTCACACAAGTTTGAATGCGCTCACTTTCTCGTGCATAATGTGCATATATATGGGTAAGTGATCATGGGGGACTAGTTGTGCCGAAATTACATGATTCCATTCTTTACTAGTATATGCACCATAATGATGATCACCAGTGATTTCTTTTACATGCTACATAATCTTGTGTTTGTGTAGTTTAAGTTATTATTAGTACTTATTACTATTTTTGTTTTGCGCATGGATAAAATGTCATTGCAAACGAAAATGAGATACGCCTATGTAATATCTTCGGTAAGTGCTATCACTCACGCTTAAGTCAAATTGAAATTTCGTTTTGCGGCCTAACGGTTAAATCAGTGACGGGTGAGCCCTGGAATTCTAATTGTGAGAGATGGAATCCAAGTCGAACACTTAATGTTCTACTGGTTTGTTATATATTGTTACAAGGCTATATTTTCAGAGTACTTCAGAGTGACCATTAACTTCACATCAGTGGTGTTCGATGTTGAACTAAACGACAGAACAAGTCCAGCGTTCTCCACACTGGCTGAGCAGGTAACAAGAGCAGTGGAGTACATGTACCAGGAGGTGCCTGGCAATCAATCAGTCAACGTTCTACAGTTCAGGTGAGAGATCCTATTAGCAATGGTCGCATGTACAACACATGTACATACGTCAAACCTCTAGGGATTCTTCCGCTCAGTTTTCTGAAGAAAGCTAAATGATTGAAGTTATTGCTCTTGGTCAGCTTTCTCTCGCCCTCGCATTCTAGCGAAATGAGAAATTATACTTCAGTCACAGTGTGTAAGGGACGCCTTTATTAAAAAAAATAATGACCAGCAAACTCTACTAGTTATTGTATAAATATCGCTTGGGCTCCCTTCACATTTAGGTCAAACGACTAGTGAGTTAAAAATAAATATTATGATTAAACTGTTAATAACTAACTACTAATAATACTAATAACTACTATAATGACTGACAAGTTAAATCCGTTAATCTTCACACATGTGTATATAAAATAAAATACGCACCAAGGCAGCTACTACAACAATGAGCAAAGAGAATTGCGCGATTTTAGAAATAAATAAACCAAAAGGCACAATTCACGGTCGTCCTCCCAAATCTTTTTCTTCTAGAGGAGGGGGCGATCAATCCCTTGCCCCAGGAATTCGCCTCTGATAGGAACCACTACCCATTAGCACAATATCTACCAGTTCAAAACGTTTCAAGAAAGATAACGTTTCTAAATAATACTATAGAAACTATTTCTGTTGTGTCCACTGTTTATGTGATTCTTTTGTCGTCTTGGGATTATACTCGTCTTGGGTCGTCTAGGATCGTCTAGGGGTCTTCAGTGGGATTATAGGACTAAGGCCCTTATACCTTCGACATACGCTTTCCCTCGGGCCTCGACCCATGTTATACTCGTATATATATATATTATATATAGGTCTAAACCTTTGTGGTGGTACGATCAGGACGGACGCTTGGTGTTAATATTAGGGTATTGATTATGGACAATGATGATAATGTTGATGCTAACAGGCTTGGTACCTAACGACGCTGCTAATGTTGAAGATGCCTCATACTGGACTGGTACCTAGTAATGATAATAATGTTGATGTTGATGCTAACGGGTACCTAATGATGATGATAATGTTGATGTTGATGCTAAGATGCTAACAGGTACCTAATTATGATAATAAAGTTGATGTTGATGCATACAGGCCAGGTACCACAGACCCACAGAGTCAGCCCTCAGTAGTGACCACACTGGATCTTACAACGGTTGGGTACTACAACAGACTCGAGCTCTTCAACAAACTCCACCAAGCTCTGGACAGAGGTCACATCGCCAACATGAGAGCTTCCTCAGATGGGTTCAGCTTTAGACCTCTGGGTGTGTAGCCTTTTTATTTGGAAAAGTCTGATATTACATTTATATGGAATCAGCAGGCTTATTAGCATAATAAAATAAGCACGTGATAAGTATATTCTTATTATATGATGGCAGTAAAGTTATTGTATAACTACCAATGCTATAATATATAAATACTTATTATAACTCTACTATTTTATTGCGTAGGTTCCACGAACCTCTGCCCCTCGACGATTGGTCGAGAGCCGACCAGTCTACCACGGCTGGGTAAGGACATCAGAGCCAACCTCATGCTCGACAACAGGCTCGTGTGTGAAGGTCTGCTCAGCCAAATCTCCTACTTCCGGGGTTCTGCCACTGGAGTAGCATACGTGTCCATCTGGCGCCAACAGCGTGAGAACGAATTCATTCTCAAACATCGTATAGAGCTTCCTGAGGATGCCGTGGGAATCCGGAGAATCTTTCTGCAGAATCCGATCCCACTTGAGCGAGGAGATTTCCTGGGGATACACTACCCTCGGAACGCTCCCTCAGCGATTGTGGCTTATGCGGATCCGCACGACAACTCGATGAGTGAGGAGCAGATGTTTCAGACTCTGGTGGTCGAGGCTCATGACGAAGATCTACCCACAGATCGCGCTGTGGACCTCAGGAGGTTCAAGTCTCAGATAGAAAGAAAAACATTCGCGCTGCTCGGCATACTGGAGATGTCGAATCCAGGTAGAAGTCTTAACCTCAAATGTTCCATTGACACTATTGCCGTATTAAATGCATGAAACTGCGCTTTATAATTAAAAATGGCGGTAGATTGATTGATCGATTAGTTGATTGCTCGACTGACTGACTGCCTGACTGACTGGTCATTTAATTGATTGATTAAATAGTTAATTGATTTATTCATTCGTTGATTGATTGATTGACCAACTCATTGTTGGACTGACTGACTGACTAACTGACTGATTGATTGATTGATGGATGGATGTACTCTTGCAGCAGGCACCACTGTACCACCCCAGGTGCTGTGTCAGTCCAGTGAGTTCCAGTGCAGGGATGGGAGCTGTGTGGAGGCCAAGTACAGGTGTGACGGCTACAACGACTGCGCTGACACATCTGACGAGCAGGGCTGCTCTACCGGTTACTATAATACTTAGTTTTTTATTTTATTTTTATACAATATAAATAACATCGATAATAGTAGAAATAATGAATTAACAAAAGAAAGTTAATTTCACAAATTACAATATTAACCGGTTATTAAACTGATTCTTGCTATTGACATAGGTAGATGCGCAGTCGGATTTGTCGCTAATGACGCTGTTGGGCGTAACAATCGCGGTTAAACTGTTGCTAGTAATGTAGCCTCTGAGTTCAGAGACCTGTTAAACCCATTTTGATTGATTAATTTATTGATTTTGTTGTAGCCTCTGACTGCAGAGAGTGGCAAGTCCGGTGTGACAACGGCTGGTGCGTGGACACGGTGCACAAGTGTGACGGGCGGGACGACTGTGGGGATAACTCTGATGAGAGAGACTGCAGTAGGTGTACTTACTATATGATTGACATTCTCTATCAACAATGGTTAAACTAGAAATCAAGGGGCTCTGGAACTGTTAAATGTTCAAGTGCCTCATCATCGCGGAACGCTAATGATACTTTTTTTCCTCGGCCCCGGAACGCTGATGGATATTTTTACTGAGCCCTGGAACGGCGTTTCGCCTCAATTTAATCACTCTCTATCAATCGATTGACTCTAATTTAAGGTTAGTTTCTTCGTAATACGATGACACCATAGGCGCTTCGATAGCATCCTCTCTCTGTCTGTCTGTCTGTCTGTCTGTCTGTCTCTCTCACCCTCTCTCTCTCTCTCTCAGTGCACTGCCTAATGGCAGGTCCATGGCATATAGCGTTTTCATGCCTCTCTATCCTCAGCAGTTAATCTTAGCACTGAAGGGATTAGTCCTCGTCCCACTGATGGGACGCAGGGGACTTTTGTTACAATAGCATCCTATCTACCAGTATTTCCACTCAGGAAGAACTATTTAACTAATACTTTTTACCAAGAAGTTTAAAATAATTTAAATAGTCCAGTATACGGGTTTGTAGTACATTAGTTTATAATTATTATCGATGAGTATTGACAAATATTATGTAATCGCACAATGACAACCCTGGTTCGAAGGGTTCAGTTTCGACGCTTGTCCGAGACATAATTGTACTTTATTCTTTCTTTTTCGTATATATTTACACATACTTATCTTGAGGGCTTTGTTTTTGATACATTCTTATTAGACGAGGAAGCTCATCCGGAACATTTACTCATTTGAAAGTCATTATCAATGATTATCTTTTTATATCAATAATAATTAATTAAACATTGAACTGCAAGAGACAGAGATCTATGATACACCGTGACCGTCAACACCCGTACTGGACATGACACCTGAAGAAGTAAGCAAGTGATATTTAAACCATGCCTATACTGTATCATCTAACATTCCGTATAGGAATGTTAGATGATTTAAAAGAAGGTGGAACATATGATGTCATGAAACGAAAAGCTAGCGATAGAGAGTTATGGAGGAATTGGACTCCCAGGATCTGCCACTTGGCAGAGCACTAGATAGATAGACACTGTATATACATGTATATTACAGAGCCTGTACTGTGTGATCCTATCAACGAGTATCGATGTAACGACACTCGCTGTATCGTCCTAGAGAAGAGATGTGACAGGCTGTATGACTGTGATGATGGCTCTGATGAACTCAACTGTGGTGGGCATCTCTCTTTCTCTCTCTCTCTCTCATTCTCTCTCTCCTTCTTTCTCTCTCTTTCTCTCTCTCTCTCTATTATATATAATGTAGGCTATCGTTCAGTTTCACCTCTCCAAAACTATGGAATTCTTGGCCAACCAATCTAGATCGTATAGGCTGCATGTATTACAACCTTCCAGGGCTGAAACCCATTTGTTTCCTCCTTAGTTCTGTTTAATCAGACCCTCTTGTCCTGGCCAATTTCGGATCTCACTTTCTTTTCAGTCCATGCATTTATAAGTTTGTTCTGGTGGTATTGAACTGCTTGCAGTTTGCGGAGTCTGTTTGAGACATCCTTGATATCGCCTTCGGGTGAGGAACCGGACGTTAAGTTAATTAAATTATCATTCTATATCGTATTGTTTTGTAATTATATGTTTAGGCCTAATGTAACTAGTAATTAAGATAGTGTTTAATTAAGTTAGGTATAGGTGACGGGTATAAACAAGCAGTTTTCTCGCGAAATCTAATTTCTAATCAAGGTAATTGTATCGTAGTATTGTATGTGCATGACATACAATGTATAGAGACACAGACGACAGCGCCACCTGCAGGCTGTCACAGCTCTCAGTACCGCTGTGACAGTGGCGAGTGTATCGAGGCCAGCAGGAGGTGTGACATGCAGTATGACTGTCTGGATGGTTCTGACGAGTTCAGCTGTGGTAAATCTCTCTCTCTCTCTTTCTATTTCTCCTCCATCAACCACCTGGTATCATCTCTCTCTCTTTCTCCCTCTCTCTCCGTCCCTCTCTCTCTCTCTTTCTCTCTCTTTCTCTCTCTCTCTCTTTCTC
>JAQFZF010004049.1:0-10860 GCA_034695365.1 Enchytraeus norvegicus
ACTAGATTAAAAGACCCGCGAAAACAAACCGCATTAAACCTCTGCAGAGCAAATTGATTATTGATTATTGAGTATTGATTGATTGATCGATTGATTGATTGATTGATTGATTGATTAACCAATTAATTTGTTATTTACAAAATAATAATATTTATAAAAAAAATTGTAATTTGTAATATATTTATTTATATTCAAATACCACTCCTGTCGCGTTTGTTTTGCACACAGCTCTGGACTACATAGAGGATACAGAGGGACTTGAAGTGATTAGACGACGTATTGCTACACTGCTTGGCACGGGACACTACACTGTGGCTCTGCGGGTCGTTAGATGGTGCTTGATGTCATCATCGATGAAACAAGATCCGCACCTGTTGACCTCTCGACTGGTCGGCACTTACTGTCTGTCTCAGTGGGAACTGTTCAATGCCAGGGTAGGTTGTACTTAATCAAAACCAGTAATCAATCAATCAATCAATAATCACCGACATACACTATACAATCACCACCAATACCAGTAATCAATCAATCAATAATCACAGACATCAATCATACAATCAATAATCACTGACATTATTGATTGAATTTCTTTATGAATCGCTTTTATTAAACCCACCGGGCTATTAACATCCAGGGTAAAAATAAAAAAATAAAAAATAAATCAATGAATGCGAATAATGCTAGGTAATGTCCCGGTTGGATAGCGGATTAGGTAACACGATAAGCAGGATTTTATGGGTTCGAATCCCGACTGGGTTAAGACAGTATTCGTCGATACGAGAATGGAGTTCAACAGACTTTAAATAATAACTAATAATCAATCAATGTCAATTTAGCGTCTCTCTTGTCATCTGTCGATGATATCAGTGCAACTACACAATATAAGTGCTGTATCGCTTAGTTGGGGATCATCTCCTGGTTTAATTCTCTGGTCTGAGTATGACAAATGCTTCAATAGTATGTGCCAAGAGATTTTGAGATCTCATTCAGCTATGCTGCTCCAACACTATGGAATTCTTTGCCACAAGATTTGCTATCTTGTACAAGCATTACTACCTTCCAGGGCAAGCTAAAAACTCATCTCTACCCACCCTAGATCTGCTCTAGCATACTTTCTTGCCTTGGATAACGGACTTGCACTGTTTTGGATCTTGCTTTCTCTTTCGGCTTGTGCATTTGCAGGAGTGTTCTGGTGGTTGGATGTTGTCTGTAGTTGCACATCCCGCTTGGGACGTCCCTAACATCGCCTTCGGGTGAGGAACCGGACGTTAAAACCTCATTGATTGATTGATTGATGGGTCTAGCAAAGTGGATATTTGTTTACCAACTATCTGAGGATCCTAGGGCTCACTCGTCACTGATGTAGCCGTTGACCCGAGAAACTAACGTTAAATTCGGCTTCAGCTGCTTAGAATTCTAGCTAATTATCATATCAAAAAACATTCTCGTTATCGATTTGAGTATAATATCGGGACCTAGTTAGTGGGCATGAGGTGATTCCGGTGGCCATAGACACTATGTGCCCGACAAATCCCGGTGGCTACCTTCAGAAGTGTAATACGGAAATTAACATTTCTGTAACATCAGTGTATTACAAACTTAGTAGATGTTTATACTCTGTGTCTGAAACGGACCCCTCACCCCACCCCTAACCCTATACCACACTACAATCCATAAACACAATTTATCCCTAACAAAGACCACATCATTTTATAGCAATGTCAATCTGCGTATTACACTTCTGAATGTAGCAGCCGGGGCTCTATTCCGTTCTTATTGATCGTTTTTATTTTTGTAAACACAGGCTGTCAACGCCCAGGGTAAATAAATAATGAAATGTTAAAATTAAATATCCCATTTTCAGGGATTCGGAGGAGGGGGTTTGAACCAAAAAACCCTAGAATCTCCTACTATAACTGGGGGGGGGGGGGGATGGACGCCAATGAATAAGTTATCTGACTTCAAGTGTCCTGACAGCGACATGAAGAGTTACTCAGTCCGGTTAATTATAGCATCCCTGCCCCGTCTGCCTCATATGAATGGATGGGAGGTAAATGGATAGACTCGACAAACATTGAACATTCTCAGCCTGTCAGTCGTATCGACAACAAACCAGAACCCGGTTTCACTTTCATGCTGCTCCTAACTGCAATCTGCTGTAGTATTGCAGTAGCGTTCTATCGCTTTAGAAGAGTTTTATAGAAGCTTTATAGAGAAATATGGCAGTTGTATAGATAGAATTAATAGGTAGAACTACAGTTTATAGACATAGTTTTATCGTTTATAGTCGGAATCTCTATCTCTAGTGCTCTACCAAATGGCAGGTCCAAGATACATATTCTGAAACACAGTCTGCTATCACGCTCACTAATGAGCACTCCATCGATCACCAAGTTGATCCCTTCAAAAAGGCTATGCCTTTACCACACCTAAAATGTAATCTTTCTCTTCAGAATATATATTCTGACTTTCGAGGTCGTTTCCCGTTGCCTTCCTCAGTACGAAGTATCTGCGTTAGTCATCTGTTATGAAACAAGTGCAGTTTTCAGTTGGTCTATTCTCAAGTTTCCCGGATTCAACATGGGATATAATCGGAATGGTAGCGTTTTATGGGCTATACAAATGGAGTGCTGAGTTCTAACCTAAAATAGAGGATATGTTTGACTAAAATCGGATAATTATATCCAATTTATCAAATCATAATTAGTAAAAATGCAGGCTTATTATTTTGCAATAATTATAATACGTCGATATTCGCGACAATTGCAGTAGTAGGGCCTAAAACCATTTTTGAAACTATAGTACGTGAATTAGAAATTAGGAAATTAGAAAAAACTAGATATTAGAAAAAATTAGAAAATTGAAATTAGAAAAAACTCAGAATGTAGATATTCGGTCTCACTGTGATAATTAACTAATTTTACTCACTTATGAGGTATCCTATGTAGATTTGTTCCAATATTAAGTCCGGGAAATAAATAAAAAAAACATCGACAACAAGTGTTTAATAAGAGGGCGAACTAACGCGGATACGACAAAGCAACGGAACATTTATCAGAAACCTCATTTTTCGAATAAGAAAGAGTTCATTAAGTTGTAGTAAAGGCCCAATCTTTGCGATGAGACCAATTTGTTGAACAATTGATGATGTGATGCTCATGATGCTCATTGATGAGTGAGATCAATTGCCATGTATTGTTATTTTTTGCCTTTGACGTTCCCAAAGCAAGGAGCATTGGTAGGAATCAGTGACACAATCGGTTAGGTTTCCGACTGCGGATCAGTATGCGCAGGATTCGAATCCAAGGCTAGCCCGTCACTGATATCCCTTTCGAGAGATGATAAGGCCGTTAAATTCGGCTTTAGCTTTATATCTTTTAAAGCACACCACTGGATTGATGGATGTAGATTTTAATAGTATTCGACTATAGCGTAATGAAATGGATGCCCTAACAGAATTATATTGTAGAAGATCTGTAAAAAAAATGTGGTAACCAATAAATTTATTTAGGACAGACCTACTTCTAAAACTGTATAGCAAAATCATTTTCTGCTTCATGATCTACAGCAACAATTTTTTATATATTCCCGTTTTGCGAGGTCATCCACGGTGTGCATGTTACCTTTCTACACATGAGAATTTCTGGCGCAGAAAATAGTGCAGATATAGCATAGGTGTTATGAACATTGTGTTTTTTTTAAGGTTCGACTGATGCTCGAGGAAAGAAATTTCTCTCATTTTCATTACTTTTTATCATTTTGTAACTAGTTATAATTTTAAGATATTGCATATTTTTTCAGCCTTTTGTCATTTCCTGGGTTATTTTCTGCGCCAGCAATTCTCGTGTGTAGAAAGTTAATATTTTCCAACGGTGTTGAAAATACTAGCCTTGATGCATGATAGCCGTGTTGTACTGTGATTAGGTTGTTGAAACATTCCAGCTTTGTGACCCTACCCTGAAACACAAAGGAGCTGCTTGACTCAAAGGGTCCTTTCAATTGAACTTTTAAATTGTGAGGTTACAGAAACGTTGTTTCCTTGGACAATTTGCTGATTGTATCAACCGAAAACTGAGAGTGATCGGAAGAGGCCAATAATCCAGACACAGGAGAAATCAATGTGAAATCATTTCAGAACTCTAATGCTAAATTCTCCCCTGACGAAATGCGACGTTTTAGATTTGTTAAGTCTATTAGGAGATCGACTTTCTGGGTGTATCTATTTGTCTGCTCAATAATGCGCCAAAAATAGACTGTGTGTGTGAGAATTTTTGTCTTAGACTTGACATCCAACAGAGCAGTGGATAGCT
Source organism: Enchytraeus norvegicus (assembly GCA_034695365.1). Classification (NCBI taxonomy): domain Eukaryota; kingdom Metazoa; phylum Annelida; class Clitellata; order Enchytraeida; family Enchytraeidae; genus Enchytraeus; species Enchytraeus norvegicus. Next base: position 4,311 of record JAQFZF010004049.1, read on the forward strand.
TGATATTGATTAGTGTTTGGGAACAATGCGGTAATTAAGAGCTTCAATACTTCATCAGTCCTCGAAGCATTAATGTTGTGATTCTTGCTTGTCAAAACAAATTGTGAAACAGTGAACAGCTGCACTTGAATTTCTTGCAACTGCAACACTAACTTGAAACATTGTTCATTTTGTCATATTATTTACATAATGGCCTATATTAAATTTATTTCTTTATTTTTATCACAACACGCTACTATAGCATTAGAGTAAAGCCACTGCAATATAACCTCTTAAGTTTCAGACTCAGTCAGTAGTCATTTTGGGTCTCTATGAGTCAACAATTTTCGAAAAACCTAGCAATAATTATATCTCCAGAATAAATGTTTATGCGAACGGAAATATATGCCAGGAGTGGCACTTACATATCTCGAGTTTTATTTGCATGATTGGTAGTTTTTAATCTTTCTGTTGCTCCATGCAACTGCAACTATACCGTGTTAGCTTTGATATCTAAAATAATACCGTAATCAACTTTCTCCATGAGAAATTATTCAAAATCTTATTGCAAAACTGGCATTTTCACCGCCTAGAGGGTAGTTTTACGCAAACCTGGCTGGCCACTTGGCACAATTCAATACTTTACATATTGAATCAGATTTCGACGTTTGCTCTAGACAAGATTGCAATCTTCCGTTATATTTTCACATATGTCAACCGCACGTGTTTACAGGGATTCCTTTCTTAGTTGCTGTTTCTGGTAGTTTTTTGTAGTCTTCAGTCCCACTGGTTATCAGTGGTTAATCGTACCATTGCAGTAAAAATAATGATTATTCTTTCTTGTTTTTCGGTTGTTTTGGTTCAAACTGCCAACATATTCGGTAAATTAGTAACGATCTATTATATCAACAAATCTATGTAATATACTTGTATTGTACATTTGAATCTGTGCTAAATTATTTAGAAGTTGTGATCTTTTCGGATCTGCTAAGAGTAGGCTTACATCCTAGAAGCGAAATAAAATTTACCCCTGCTTTATATTGTAATCTATTCTAATTTAGATATTGTAACTAATAAGATTATTATAAGATACGATTAAAACAATTACTAACTCTAAAAAGGTTCAAGTGCTCTAATTTTTAATGAACTAGCTTTAACCCGTTTTATATTTTAATATTTTATTTCAGATATTGCAATTAGGCTAAATTTATGTTGGGAGAAATGTATACTATTAACCATTGCAAAATGTAAAATTCGTTTAGAGGAAGTGTGTAAAATGTGAACTAATTCCGGTACATTAGAAATCCTACTAATGGATGCAAGCCATGAGGAGAGCTATACGTCTCATCCTTTCTTCACTAACAGCCCTTGCAGGAACTTACTTTGGCGTGGTTGTCATCCTTCATCTCAGGCTTGAATGGAATCAAGTACAACATCCTGATCTACCGCAACCGTCACCCCAAAGTAGTACAGTATCGAACGCAAGAGGGCAGTACCATAAAAACATAGAGAAAAAGGTTCGGAAAACTGGAATTAAAAGTGAGTTAAGACAAACAAATCTGGTCCATCGATTTGCAGTAGTAGAAGAAACGGACCAGGAGGATGATAAAGATACGATTAATAAATGCGAGAATGTTGCGTACGTTAATCCGGGCAGGCCCTACGGATTAACCGGGAGACTCATAAACGAGACTTATACTTCCCCTCAATATTCGACCAGTGATGGAACAAAGGATTTATTCTCAGACAATAATCCGAGCCGAGTAGCGAAGGATAATTTATATCCCGTACTGCCGGATTGCCATGGATGGATAGTAAGGGACAAGAGTAATGGATTTAAGCAACTCTCAGAGCATTATCTCTTCTCCGCTTATTACGATGATCGATCCACGGACTCGCTGCGGTCACGTGATCTGACAGAACAGCTGTTCGGTGGACAGGATAGAGCTCAGCTTAAGCAGCAACAGCATCAGCAGCAGTTCCAGCAGCATCAGAGGCAGCAGCAACCGTCTGAGCATCAGCAGCAGGAAAACGATCAGCTGTCTCAGCAACCTAAGCCGCAACAACATCAACAAACGCATGACCAGCAGACAGCTAACGATCAGCTAGTTAAGCAGCTGAGTGTGGATCAGCTGTCTCAGCAGAAGCTAATCGATCGCAGAGAGTCTCAGCAGATGAAGCAACTTGACGAGCAGCAATCAAAACCACAGCAGCAGCAGAAAGTACAAATATCACAACAACAGAATAAGCAACAAAAGCGTCAGAAAAAGGAGGCTGCACAGAATCAGTTTCGGAGAGTTCAGCCAAACCAGCAGAAAAGTATATTCGATCAGTTTACATCAGAACAGCTGTCGCAGGAACAACAAAGAGGCTATCACGATAGCCTAGTCGGTATGTTGCCTTAAGCTATCTCTGAGATATATAGAACGAGATTATATAAAAAATTGTTCTGTGAACTTTCTCTACGAATACAATAGGACGATGATAAACTTTGAATTTGTTAAATTTACTCTTTGATTATCACTTATGTAACAGAGTTATTTACGTTTAACTCTTTGTTACTGACATTATTCTGCTATAATATTTCAGTTCTCTGATTTTGTTAAAAACTAATCAAGGATCTTTTATATGTTATTATCGTTGCAATATGATGTGCCTTATTAATTAATCAATGACATATCTTTCGGGCGAGGAACCGGACGTTAAATTCTTAGTATATTGTATTGTATTAGATCATATGCTGAACCAACCACAACAACGACAGCAACAACAACAACAACATCCAGAACAACAACAGCAACCGACCAGCTTCTATCAGCTGCAGGCAGCTCCTCTACCCAGCGGTCATACCGAAAGCAAATATAATAACTCCCAGCAATACAACCCCAGACACCGACAGAGACGGGGAAGGGTACAGCGCTATATACGAGTTATTGCTCTGCTTCGCCGGTCAATAGTTTCAAGAGAAATCAATCCGGGAGCATCGACCGGCTTCTACTGCCATCTCCCCAAACCTTCATATTTTAACAAATCCACAACGCCTCCGGATAACGCCAAGAAATGGTTACAGGAAAATGCGGTTAAAATACCCGCTATGGTGTATGAAATGTGCGAAAATCACGGAAAAATATACGGTGGATTTATTCTTAACTGCGATATTTCGTCGTATTTGTCAGAGTTTAGCCGCCCTCCTTGTGTTATTTATGTCTCAGTGGCGGATCAATATTCTTCGCTTCATGCTCCGGTTGAACTTCCGGTGTTCCGGACTCGTCCGGATCCAGAAAGAGCAAATTTTGGCCTCTGTATTCCGCCATTGTTTGGACATATTGACGCCAGAATTTTAACAGAATTCATAGAAACTAGTCGAGTATTAGGGGCCGGTCATTTCACATTATATAATCTACCGATTAGAGATAGACGTCTAAAAAAAGTACTTGAATATTATCAGAGATTGAATGTTATAACAGTAGTGCCTTGGAGTATTCCAGTTGATAAGTCCGATGTTTGGTATAACGGGCAGTTGTTAGCTATAAATGACTGTTTGTATCGTAACATGCATTCCACTGCTTTCCTAGCTTTTAACGACATCGATGAATTTATCGTGCCACGTGGGTTAAGCTGGAAGAAATTTCTTCAGGATATTAAACTTCCAAATAACTCCTACATTCCTTGTGGATATTCCTTCAAAAGCGCATTTTTTGATCCGATGGAAAATGCACTGGCAAAGGACAAGAAATCTTCCATTTCATACGAGTTAGAGTCCACAATAAGAACTCGAACTTTTAGTTCTGTTAGGTCAAAGGTCATGGTTAATTCTTTGGGGATATTTGAGCTGGGGATTCATCACGTGAGTAGGATGAATGATGCTAGGGATTGTGATGGGGTGATGGAAGTTAATCCCAATGATGCATTCGTACATCACTACAGGCAATGTTTGAGGGACTTTGATGTAAGAATGGATTGTCACACAGTGTGTGAAGATGATTCCTTGATTCACATCATTCCATATACACGAAGTAGAGTCAGAAGCATTCTACTGAATATTAGTCGTAGTGAGGGTTAAGGTTATAGATCTAGTGGCTGGTCCAAAGCATAAATTTTCTTCATAATATATTACACTGTCTCTCACACTCTACTTCATTCAAAAGAAAAGTCAGGATAATTTAGACATAATTGTTTAAATTTTATTAGTCAATATTTATTTATAATTAAGAATTAGTTTAATAAGCAGCCCACCAATCTATCTGTGCCTAATGGCAGGTCCATGGCGTCAATTTCATATTCACCTTTTTACAATCTCACTCACTAATGAGCGCATCATGAAGGATACGAAGTAATGTTATCACAAGATTACAATATTACAATACAATACAATGAGAATTTAACGTCCGGTTCCTCACCATTAGGGCATTTCATTTCGTGCCCGTTGATATGGCATGAGAACTGACGTCGTTACCCGTTCCTTTCCTCATATTGCTTAAGTCATCTTTCACAAATACAAACAGTTTCTGTGAATCTAAATTTAACTTTCCGGTAACGTTGTAATTAGTCCAGTCTGCTGTCAAAATACACGCTGAATTATTAATTTAGCAGACTGTGAGATTGTATATTTTATACGTTGTTGAACTATGTGATTGATTGCTTAGAAATCACATATATATTAATCTTTATTACGCCAGATGGCAGATAACCAACAACAAACACGCATGAAAAACAACAAACCAAACAACCCACAGTGCAAGGCAGACCAAAGTGCATAATAATAATAAACAGTTAGATCTACACAAGTAGGCCTACATGTATTGTACACAAACTTCTGAAGCTGAGATTAATAGAAGGCCCAATAGACAAATTAAAGTCTCAAATTGATCAAACTAAGATTATCAAGTGTCTTTAATTTAGCTAAGAATCTGTTTTTACGCATAATATATCTATCACAAATATTGTAAATATTATACATCTCCATACAAAATCTTAGGTTCTCTATCTGAGACACTTTAAATATTTTAAACAAAGCTTTATTAAAAGTAAATTCTATACTGTTTAAGTCTGATTTATTCAAGTTTAGAGCTACCATGGCATACATTAATATCAGAACAGCTATTGAGTCGAGTAGATGAACTGTAACACTTAAATCTGGAATCTGACCTAGCTTGGAAAGCATTGTATTAAACGCCATGTAAAATTTATATTTGGTATCAGTAAAGGAAACCATGAAACGTCTATTACTTTCAATTACTATTCCTAAATATTGAACCTCTGTCGCCCAACCAATATCACCGTTATTAGCAGATATTTTTGTACGCTCTGCAAAATATCTTTTACCTACTCTAATACAATATGATTTTTTGGTATTCAGTTTTAAGTTAATGGCGTCTAATTCATCGCAGCATATGTTTACATTTTTTGAAGCTCCATATCTGAGGGAGATAGTAATATCAAATCATCAGCATACATAAAGGAACCATATGAATACCCATTCATTCTACAACCATTATTAGCTTTGTTATATTTAACAACCATTATATTTTGTTTACGAACTTTTTACCCGAGCAAATAGTGTAAACATGTAAACCAATGACTACTTATGCAGAATTTCATATGAAGCGAAATGAGAATCGCTTCTGCATTGCCGAAAAGCTTCAGCATACGCGCAATTAAAACCAAAAAATAGAAATCAAAATTAATACTCGATTATAAAACGTCCATATGTCATATCGCTCAAGGACATTAAAACAATTAACATTTCATAATATTGCTCAACTAAAAAACATTCCTTTTACTTAGTTAAGATTCTATTGCTATGTGGGATAATATTTTAAACTGCAATTTAATTATGACATTTTAGGGTCACAGGCTTAAAGAATATTTTGGCTCTTTAATCTGTACAATGTACATCATCCTTCATTTTATGACCATAAATTACATCGTTATACCGTCAGAGTTGGGCAGTAATTCGGTTTAAGTAATTTAAATTACGTAATTTAATTACATAACAGTTTCCAAATTACATGGCTTTAATGTTATGTCCAAAATTTTTAATATAATTTCACGCGGGTTGTGCATTGTTCAAGTTGCCCGACACTGGGTACAGTGAGCATACAATCTCTCAATCTTATGCATTTATATTTCATATTTGGCTGAGCCAGTTAGCACATCGGTTAAGTGTCCGACAAGGATTCACACTTCGAATCCTTGGGCTCACACGTCACTGATGTAACCGTTAGGCCGCGAAACTAAAGTTTACTTCGGCGTTGGCTTTAAAATCCAGTCTACTTATATATAGGTCCTTTTCAAATTTGATTTGAGAACCAATTATGTTTTGCAATAACCGAGTAAGTAGCCTAATTCATTCTCCACACTGTCACTTGATATTAGTGTTAATATATTAGCTAACGATATCATCGCTCATTCTGAATGTGATACCCTATTAGTATTTAAACTGCGTATGCATGTCTTGTGATAATTAAGTATTGTATACATATTGAATAGTGACTATAGTTCCTCAATACAGCAGTATTAATAATTATTATTCATGTTGTTATTTCGTCGTATCATTTTGATGTTATTT
>JAQFZF010004050.1:0-10860 GCA_034695365.1 Enchytraeus norvegicus
TGCACTTCAGCCACTACTTACTGCCAACAATAGAGCACTAAGAACATTGCAAGATCAATCCAGGTTTTGCAATGTGATGCAACTTTATGTCAAATTTAATACTTTGCCCCTGCATCGCATGCATGAGTTTTGTTTGGGTAAGCTTATTGATAAATGTTTGAATAACGATTATCCTTCATCTAATGCAGTGAGTACTTTATTTAATCTTAATGAAGCAAGTCACTCATAAAACACAAGACTCTCTTTTATTGGAACTAACTTTCTATATGCCAAATCAAATTTAGCCTTCTTCAAATCATAGCCTATGTGTTTAACAGCTGCCGCATCTTGAATTATATTCCAATAATAATTCGTAATGCTAAAAATCTATATTCATTTTCAAAGTTGTATCACTCTCATTTACTTTTAACTTGTTAAGCATTTGGCCTCAATATCCGCTTAGCCTATGTATGATAAAGCTGCGCTACCAAATCGATATTTTGATCTGGGTCTGTTTGTTTTGCAAATTTCATGCGATGTGAGTCATACGCCCAAACAGTAAATTAATAATTTAAATAAATAAATAAAATGAATTTAAAGATTCTGATAATAACAAATATTATAATAACAAATATTCGCACATATTCTGACCACTTTTTTTGTTATTTGTCAACAGATTTTCGAGCTAATTGCGATTTGCTAATCAATTTCAAAGTTGAGAGTTGATTTGAGGATTATCCGGCTGATTGCCTAACAAAATGGCCGATAATCCCGGTTCGGGGGCTTCCGCGGAGGGCGACCAGGGAACCACCGTGTCCGTCATCGAAGTGTCCGCCTTCGCTAACTATCTGCGGAGAGTGGTGCCGGCGATGCTGGAGGATGCTGAAGATACGCCTGAAGGGCTGGCTGTCTGCCTGAAAGAGAGATCGGCCAATGAGACGATGAAGAAGTTTCTCAGCGACCCTCAGATGAACGTGCTGTTCGTGCAGCGCCAGGCTGTTAAAGGTAAGGCGGTAAAATTCTCGAATTACAGCTTTTTGCAAAATTGATTAAAACATGTTCAACATAGCCTAATTGGGCGAGAAATAGTGTCCATTTTGATTTCCAGTTGGTGCTTGGTGTTAAATTGCAATTTAAAAGATATTCCAACGATCCAATTTCATTTTTCCAAATTCTCCAATTCCATTTTTCCAACGTTCAGAAAAACATTGGAAAAATGGCTTAAAGACGGCGAAAAATTACTTTAAGCTAGGGCTAGGGTTTGAGTTAGGGGTGGGGTTAAGCCGAACCCTAACCCAAACCCTAACCCAGACCTTAACCCTAGCCCTAATCCAGACCCTAACACTATCCTAGGCAAGGATATTCTATTAATCTAATTCTATGATTCTATATTATACCCTCCTTGATCCTAGGCATTTATGTGTAAAAATGCATGTAAGAAAAAGTTAGTTTTTTTTCAGAAGCACCAACTGGAAATAAGAAATGGACACTATTTCTCGCCGAATTAGGCTACGTCTGAACATGTTTTCATCAATTTTGCAAAAAAAGCCCTTACTCGAGAATTTTACCGGTAAGGCTTTGCTTTGCATTAATTGTGTTTGCATTGCATTTCTTTTGGCATTGCATTTACATAACATTGTCAATTGCGTGCTACCGTAGCCAATGTCTCAGATGGTGAAGCGCCTGGATCAGTTTAATAGATTCTCGGTTCGAATTCCAGGACTAACCCGTCACTAATTTAGCCTCCCGACTACAAAACTAATCAATGTGGCTTTAGCAGTGATGGCGCACAAATGTTTGTCCTAGAATTCCCATCATTGCAGAGACATTTTTCCGGGGCAGTTGCGAGACTTGCCCGGCCTGGCGCCATCCCTGGACTTTAGCCTCAAGCTGTTTACCAGTTTAAATACATTGAGTTGTGTTGAATTGTCTGTAAGACTTACACAATTATTGTGAAAATGTATAAGGTATCAGTTTGTGAGTGATGTTGAATGAATAGCGCATTAGTTCTATCACATACCTCTCTTCCACGTGTCAATCGTATTCATCAATTTATTTAGAGATTATTTGCTTCAAATAATTTAAAACATCTTTTAAATTATTGGAGGACTATTAGTCTCCTCAATAATATAGGTTTTAGGTGTGGTTAAATTCTATGGTTCACTGGCAATTTCTCTACATTTCACGAAGGGTTAGGGGTAGTTTAATGGGTATGGTTAGCTTAAAATTCTTTTAACTGTCTGTGAACTTTACCCTTAAATACCCCAATCTCATCGTGTCCATAATCCTATGTATATATGGGATTGTGCTAGATGGAATACTAATTAATGGGGTGGGGGCACTGGGGGGAGGGAGTCGAGAGCTTTCGGACAGGGAGGACGGATATCCAGAAAAAGTGGTTCCGGACTCCTCATAATTTGAGCAGGTACCTTAGGACCTAGAAATTGAATTCAACGAAGGTTGAAAAGGTTAGACAGTGAGTCACAATCTTAATAATTACACCAATCTTTGTGTATACATAGCACATCTCTGTTACTGGACTAATATAACTGTAGAATTGAGGTGTTGGGCTGCAACATTTATGGTTTTCAGGCAAATGTGTTTTATTAACATTTATTAATTATTTACTCATTTGAAACACGCATTGTGATAGTCTAGTCGTGGATCTGATCCCCAAGCAGCCCAAAGAGCTCTGTGGCATTTTTCTGTCAGACTGTTTAGGATTTTTTTTCGGGCAGATGTAAATTACAACCCTCTCCAAATATTAAAGTTCCCCAACGTCTATGAGAACTATTTATGCTAGTTCACAGAACTTTGCTTATACTTGAACAGTAAACGTGTACAGTGCTCTAAGTCTAAGCCTGATATTATGAACCAGCCCACTATCATTAAAGGATTGAGGAATAGCTCCTATCTAGAGCATCTTCTACATTTGTTGGCAAAGTTGTGTATTTATTGATTTTATAAAATAATTTTGCTGATTACATGTTGTTGCACTAGATGAAGGAGATGCAGAGGTTGCAGAAGGAGAGGACAAGGAGACGTATGTGTACAGCATTGCAGCTGAGATAAAGTACAGCAGTGCCAGAGTCACTAGGTATGTCGTTATGGCTAATGGACTTGCACTGTTTTGGATCTCGCTTTCTCTACAGTCTATGCATCGGCCAGTGTGTTCTGGTGGTACCTATAGAACTGCTTGCAGTTGCACTGTGTGCTTGAGAAGTCCCTGACATCACCTTCGGGTGAGGAATTCAATCCTCATTGTATTGTAAATATTGTACATACTTACAAGATTGAGTATCAATGAAATCATTTGAAATTTATCCTAGAGCATATCATTGGCTTACAGCAACATACATGTGGGACGTCTCTAACAACTCTTATGAACTAACATTAAATTATTATCTACTTTAAATAATATCACAAGTACTTAGGAAATTTATATAAACTGTTAAAAGCAAAAGTATGCCTAAATGGGCTTAGCATAATTCAGTGGTTGTAAAGGAGTAATTGCTTGTGATTGATTGATTGATTCTTTTGGCGAGAAATTATCTTATGAGATATAACTCTATCAAATAGATCTGTAATTTTGATAATGACAGACCTGTGACGCTTTATATATTTATTTATGGTCTTGTATTAGTGTTTGAGGACATTTATTTGAACTGTCGTTGATTGTTTAATGTTATATAGCCTTTGTCATTTCATCAATTTTTCTATAATAATTATATATTACTGGTGGGATCTGTCATACATGAGCTGAACAAATGAAATAAAATAAATAGTAAAATATGTACTTTAAATAATATTAATAAAGATTCAAAGTCCGTTTCCTTATGCAAGGATGATGCCGGCATGTCGTAGAGTCCTTTCTCAGAGAACATTCTATTTTGTTATTGTTGCGCAGTATTGTGTTGATCAAGAGAGGGCCGGTAGTTGAGGCAGACAAAAGCTTTGCCTCACAGCTCAGACTCATACCCTTCAGCGATGGTTCACCTTATGAAACACTTCACTCTCTCGTCGCCAACGCTGTTACTCCATACTTCAAATCTTACATTCGCTCGACGGGAAAAGTCGATAGGTATGTTGCTAATTGATTCTTTTGTGATTTAAAAAAATGCTTCAACTGAGATGAAAGTACTATATGATGATTGCTGTTTAATTTAAACTGAACTAAAAATAACATAGACAACGCTATACGTTTTGTCTACTTGTAACATCGGCGGCGATTTGATAAAGGGATTATTTAATTAAATAAATTAGTTGCTTTTAAAGCAGAGTGGGGAGTCAAAATATATAATTATATTAATAATTAAGGTCTCAGTGCAATAACCAGGCTACTTCACTTTTTGGGTGAATTGAGTTGATATACGAAAATGATAAATTGATTCGAGATGTATTTTATATTTATAAGCTACTATTGCCATTGTGGACTCTTTCTGTGTCTTGTACTGAATTATAATTGAATAAACGTATTGAGTGCATTTCCCACACAGAGATGGCGACAAGATTGCTCCATCCGTTGAGAAGAAGATGGAAGAGCTGGAGCTGGGATTACTCCACCTGCAGCAGAACATTGAGATACCAGAGATCACTCTTCAGATCAACCCAGTGGTTGCAGCTGTCATCAAGAAGGCCACAGATGACGGGGTGAAACCTAAGGTGTCTGATTTTGGGGACAAAGTTGAGGACGCATCATTCCTCAACAGTCTTCAGAGCCAGGTCAACCGCTGGATCAGAGAAATACAGAAGGTAGGATTTTTTATTTCTTAAAATCTTTTTAAAATCTTCTTTTATTCCACACATGTCACCCGCACATGTTTTCAGGGTTCCTTGCTTAGTTTCTGTTTTTTTGGTATTTTTTGTAGTCTTCCTTCCCGCTGGTTAATCGTACCATTGCCGTAAAGAGCGCACTAATGCAACAAGAGCTGATACACGATTAACCAGTACCGGTGGCGTTATTATATATTTCTGTAGTTTGAGCTGGGTTTGAACCCACGACTCTTCATTCATCTCACGCCTGAGCGCACCACACTAACCACTAAACTGCTGCCACCGGATTTGTAATGATTTGATTTTATTGTTTGTAATGTATTAGACTACTATTTGTGTATCTCTGCCAGATAGATCTATAGATCTATGATGATATGATGTCCCTGACCAGCCTGTCCACCCAAACAGGACAAGCAGAAACAAAAGCTGCAAGAGAAGAGAACGGTGCAGTTTCAGATTACCAGTTCTTAAAAAAGGAAATTTTTATTTTTAAAAGAGAATAACAAATTCAAATTATATACAACTATTCAGTAAACAGAAAACATACATTCTCGTACATATGTACATTTAGTAAACCATAAATCATACAAGTGTCGCTGTCCCCAGGTTATCTATGCTATAATCATACACGTTTGTAAAGCTCATATGTTAAATGATTTCTGTATGCAATGTTCAAATTATAGCATTATTGATTGATTGATTGATGTAGGTGACTAAGTTAGACAGAGACCCATCATCAGACACAGCTAATAATTGATTGATTGATGTAGGTGACTAAGCCAGACAGAGACCCATCATAAGGCACAGCTAATGATTGATTGATTGATTGATGCAGGTGACTAAGTTAGACAGAGACCCATCATCAGGCATGGCTAATGATTGATTGGTTGATGTAGGTGACTAAGTTAGACAGAGACCCATCATCAGGCACAGCTAATGATTGATTGATTGATTGATGCTGTTGACCAAGCTAGACAGAGACCCATCATCAGATACTGCTAATGATTGATTGATTGATTTAGGTGACTAAGTTAGACAGAGACCCATCTTCAGGCACCGCTCTACAGGAGATCAGTTTCTGGCTGAGCCTGGAGCGCTCACTGCTCAAGCTGCAGGAGAAGAGAGAGAATGTGGAGATTGCTCTGACTCTGGACATACTCAAACAGGGAAAACGTTTCCATGCCATCGTCAGCTTTGATACCGATACAGGTCTGCTGCTTACAAGTGTAGAATGATTTCGTTACAAGTTTCGCTTGAATAAATAAAATTAGTTTTGCCGGCACTATCTATTGTCTGCGTGTTTTAGTTTATGTTGGTAGTCAGCTAGATAGAGTGCTATGCTCTTTCTGACGGTCGATCTGTATGTTGTACTACTGTATGTATTCATGTCAGAATGTCAGTGTATGTATGTCAATTCAAAACATTTTTCTCTGTTCTCTCATTAATCAATCAATCAATCAATATATCAATCAGAAGCTTTTATATAGCTCTCTCTCAACTAACGTGTCAGAAGCACTTTTGAACAGTGAAAGGTAGAGTATCCTAACAAGCCATATACCACAACCGATGTGGCCAAACCTCTACTAATCTGGAATTTGAGTGACCGATGGGTCTTTGGTTCTGTCTCTGACAGCAGTCTGTTGATGCAGACAGTAAACACAGCTATACGTTAAATCCTCATTGTATTGTAATGTGTTAGCCGTGACAATTTTTCAAGTATTATTATTAAAATTAAAATGATTATTTATTGTAATACTATTGCTAAACATGTATGTTGTAGGACTTAAGCAAGCCCTTGAGACAGTGAACGACTACAACATACTGATGAAAGACTTCCCATTGGCTGACCTTCTCTCAGCGACACAGCTAGAACCAATCAGATCAGGGCTAATCTCTATCTTCAGCCACCTCAAGAAGATACGACAGACCAAGTACCCGATACAGAGAGCTCTGCGCCTGGTGGAGGCTATCTCCAGAGATCTCAGCACTCAGATGCTAAAGGTCCTCTCCACCTGGAGACTCATGCACATAACCTTCGACGACTTCGAAAAGGTAATAGTAATAATTATAGGTGTAATGTTAGTTTCCTCATCCAAGGATGATTTTATGGACGTCTAGTAACAGTAACAAGAATAGTAATAATAATTTCTCTTCCTCTCATTGCACTGCCTAACAACAGATCAATGGCATAGTAGTGTATAGTTAGTATGCCATACTTTCTTGAAGATTATTTTGTATTCTGAAGTGAGTCTCCTATAATATTCTTCCTCTGTTCAGTTGCTCAGTCATCGGGTTGTACGAAACACGTGTGCCTGAGTTTAAGGTACATAGTTAACCAATGTGCAGATGCAGAGAGTTGAAACAAAAGGCAATCCAACACATTGATTTTTCAGTGACCTTTAGTCAAGTCTACTGTACTCTTGGTTGTGTTTTGTGCATTGTTTTGGGTATCTGGCTGTTTGGTAACAAACACATTGCCTAATCAACTTAGGTTTGCTATTTCTATGACATATTGCATGCATGTTGCTGGACAGGTGATGTCGAGCTGCTCGGAGATATTCCAGGTGTGGGACGATGAGTACGAGAAGCTTCAGTCGCTGATGAGAGACATCGTAAAGAAGAAGAAAGAAGACAATATGAAGCTAGCGTGGCGTATCAGCCCACATCACAAACGTCTTCAGGGGCGCCTAGAGCAGATACGCAAGTATGTACGTCGCTACTGTGTTTCATTGTTTTCTACGCATGTAATTTGCAAACGTTTTCTGTGAATTAATTACAAATAATAATTCCTCTGAGTCGGTGGTCGGTTGTTGATTGCCGGGTGCTTTGTGGAGTAAAGCTTTTATAATAGGCGGGTCATTATATGGTTTAACCCCGGACAAATTGATACAAAAGGTTTTTCAATGGATTTTAGTACATTTTTCGATGCTGAATAAGGAAAAAAAAGTCTACCAAAATCGGACGATAGGAAAAGTGTCATTTTCAAGATGGCGTCCAATATGGCCGACATCAATCTTCAATGGGCCATAACTCGGGATTGAGTGGTCATGGAAACGTGTTCTTTGTCGCTAACCCAGGGTTTTCGAGGCCGAGGAAGTCAATGGACGTAACGCCCACTTTCCCGGGTCAATGTTTTATAAGATGGCGTCCAATATGGCCGACATCAAGCTTCAATGGGCCATAACTCGGGATTGAGTGGTCATGGAAACGTGGTACTTGTCGCTAACCCAGAGTTTCTGAGGGCGAGGAAGTCAATGAACTTAACGCCGGTTTCCCTGGGTCAACGGTTTAGATTATAGGTCAGCGTTAACCAAGGCAACCGTCAGAAAACTTCCAAAAGAATTTTATAAATTATTTTGAACTATGACAAATGTAACCAAAATTAACTGAAATCCCGGTATATGAATTTGACTGGACTTAAACTTTACATTTACCCCATTAAATATTAAATTAAACATTAAATATGTTTAACAATGAAGTATGACGTCATCATTGATTATTGTCAACATTGATGACTGACGTCATCATTGATTATTGTCAACATTGATGACGTCATTCCCGTCGTCATTACTGATGAACTGACTGTGTTTACAAACAATAACAATAAATATTGTGTATCAGTTTTGCGAAATAATAATGTAGCCTACATGTAGACTATCAGTAGATGATATTATCATTAATTACGTACACCTTAGTTAACGTATACGTCGTATAGGGAGCGTAAAATAATAATAAACGTTTGCGAATAAATAGTTTTTTAAAAGTAGCTGCAAAAATAATTTTATTTCATTGTACTTATTTTTATTTAATAATTCATAATTTCAAATGGGACCAATAATTATGCACTGCTATCTCTATCCGTAGTACACTGCCAATGGCAGGTCCAAGGAATATATTGTGAAACACAGTCTGCTATCACGCTCACTAATGAGTACTCCATCTATCATCCAGTTGATCACATCAAAAAGGCCATGCCTTTACCATACCTAAAATGTAACATGTTTTCTTTGTTTATGTTTTCGTATTTTTGTTTATGTATTATCTCCAAAATATGTCTCAGCTTCATATCAACCACCCAGACATATCTAGGAAATTCCATGACGGCCTTCATGTTATCCGTTGCAGTAACAATTATTGGGCAGGCCTCAGCTCAGATCTCGTTATAGAACAAACGCTGATAATGTCTGTGGAGCAGAGAGCCCTATGGACAATGTCACTCCCATTTCAGCAAAATACAATATTGCAATGGAGGAGTTCGTCAACCTATCCTACTCGACATCTGAACAGCATAAAGAGCTAACTGATGCAAGGATGAAAAGGAGCGTTAGCGATCTTTCAAAGATCAGTGCTAACCTTTTCGGAATCTCACCCTTTTTTCCGGATCCTTCGCTAAGGAATATCGTTAATGGTGTTGTAGCACAGGAATGTGTTAATGTTCATGAATATGACAACGTGGGAAGCACGATCATGCAGAAGATGGTGGGACAACCCATATTCACTTTATCATTCAGTCGAAAGGATAAGGCCAGAACTGTAGGAGAAACGTCAGCTATTGCAGTAGCTCCGGATAGAACCATAGACTGTGCTCTTTTATTTCAATGCTTCCTGGTGGTCGCCAAAACTGGGGATCTATCTTTTAAGGACTGTTTGAGTTACGAGCTCAGTCCTTTCCCTCCAGCACTGTTTGAGACCATACACGTGTACCGAAAGGCCGATAAGCCACAGCTATCTCAGGCGATCAGTAAACACGCAATGGACTCCATCCTTGATTATGTGCCAGCAACAGAGGTCTACGTCCTCGATGGCGGTTCCTTACTTCATCGTTTGACTTGGAAATTGGTGAGAGTTATTCTGTAATTGCACACTCGTACGCTGTTTTCACCGTCCTGCAATATGGCACATCAACAACTATTGTATTCGACGGGTATGGTGAAGGGCCGTCAATTAAAGACAACACGCCCCTTAGGAGAGGACACGATATTCATCCAATTGCAAGCTTCACTCCTGACACTCAGTTCTCTGGCAAGAAGGATGGTTTCATAGTCAGAAAGAGTAATAGGCAGTCGTTCATTAAGTTGGTAAGCGCTGACTTGAGAAAAAGAGGTTACATTGTGATTAATGCACCTTGGGATGCAGATGCTCATATAGTGAAGGCTGCAGTGTCGACATCTCTGTGCACACAACAACGGTATTCTGAGAATATACTGATCTCCTTGTATTGCTACTTTACTATGTATTGTGCAATGTACACCCCGTGTGCAAACATATTTATTTCAGAACTGACAAACCCAAAGATGGTGGTAGCGTGAAGGTGTATAGCATCAACCATTTGAAACAAATGCTCGGAGATGAAATGTGCTCACATTTGTTATTCATTCACGCCGTAACAGGCTGTGATACGACTTCAAGCATCTTCAGTGTCGGAAAAAAAATGCTTTCCAAAAATTTGTGAAGCGGGACACAGTTATAAGGTCATGAGTAAATGCATTCATTACACAAAATCAGACAAAGGACATCGTAGGTGACCTAGGCTGCCAAACCATGGTTGTCCTTTGCGGTGGTAAATGCACAGAAGCTCTTGAATAAATTAGATTTAACACCTTCAGCAGGAAGGTTGTCAGTGCCTCTACATTTGTAACACCTGAACGTCTTCCACCTACTATCTCTGCATCTACACTTCACTCTGATTAGTCGCACACTTGCAGAGTGTACCATCAGATCATGGTGTGGAAGGGAGAGGATGACAGCAGTGATCTCATGAGGTGGGGGTGGAGTCTGCAAGGTAATCGATACATCCCAGTGATGTCAACTGTGAACCCTGCCCCGACAGTCTGTGAAGGTCATACATTGCAATTTGCTTCAATTCGTGCAAGTCAATGAGCTGCAGTTGTCGACGAAACTGTTTACCATGTACTGCTGCATGTGGACAGTGCCAGATTGAAAAATGTGACATGTACATAGCATATCTGTTACGGAAGGTTTGGACTCCGATGACGAGTGATCATTAACAGTGCGCTCAGGTAGCCTTCAATTGGAACTTTGAACAAATTTTATGTTAGTTTTCTGACGGTCGCCTTGGTTAATGCTGACCTATAATCTAAACCGTTG
>JAQFZF010004051.1:0-10860 GCA_034695365.1 Enchytraeus norvegicus
CAACATTTAGAAGAGTACAAGAAAAACATCGCTCGCTCCGCTCGCGAGATTTACTCGCTTTATTCGAAACATTGCGTAACTAACTGAGTTAATATTTTTGAGACGTTCGCAATTTTTCAGATTTTTATGTTCTCAATTGTTTTAAGGGACACTCTGACAACACTTGGCTTGCAATGCAATTCGTGGGGAAGAAGACTGTAAAAAGTGTATTTTCATTTGCAAAATGTGATAAATTTTCAAGGAATTAAGGGGAGCTATGTCTGCCGCCCACCCTCTCAGGTCGAGGGGGGTCATGGTGAGTAGTGAAGTAACAAGAGCACGGAAACAGGGTCAAGGTCCACCCCAGGGAGGTCACACCAGGTCCAAAGGTCGCATCATGTGATGGGTGCCTAGCTAGAGGTCAGCCAATCATTGCACAGCACGTGGCAAGGCGTCCAATCACAGCGAAGTGGGGCATGACACGAGCTCACGCTACATCATGGGTGAACAAAGGTCACAAGGCGTCGACGTCAATGCGTGATAAAAAAAACAGATCACCATCAGATAAACAATGAAGCATAGATAGCGGAAATTTTCCATCATGTGATCTGGCGTGATTTGTTCCGGCCAATCAAGCGAAGTGGGACATGGCACGAGCTATCTTTAAATAAACAAGCACTGAGTTTTATTACTTTAAAGACCACAAATATCATATCAAAGTGCAGTTATATTGTATTTATACGTAGCTATATCAGCATGCTACTATATTGTAGTACCAACACAGTATACTGTAGAATTCGTACTTGTGTTGGTCTGTAACTTGAAAATAAACAGATGGTATAATTTATCGTTTTTATAACAATTGGACCTTGGACTCAAACATGTGATCCTGCGATTTATGCATGTGTGAAGATTCCTCTATTTGTATGCATGTCTCTAACATCTAACTTATTAGTGGTTATTAAAACAATACAATACAAAGCAAAAGAACATATTATAACACCTCCTCATACTAGGTGTCTCAGAGGAGACTTTTTGTACCAAGGAAGGAAAAAGTAGTCTAGGATGCCACTATCCACACACGATGCGACATGGCACTATGCAAGAATAAGTGTAATGACTACAGAAGGCAGAGAAAATTCCATGGTAGTTATAATATAGTAATTCAATCAATCAATCAGTCACTCAAGGTCAAATTCCAATGTCAAGGTCAAATGTCAGATTCAAGGTCAAACCTCATTTTCAATGCCAAATTTCATGTTTAAGCCAAAATTTAACCTTCAAAGTCAAAATTCAATGTCAAGATCAAATGTCATTTTCAAGGTCAAATGTCAATTTCAACGCCAAACTTAATTTTGACAGCTAAACTTCGTTTTATAGACCAAAATTAAGTTTCAAGGTCAAATGTAAGTTCAAGGTCAAATGTCATTTTCAAGGTCAAATGTCATTTTCAAGGTCAAATGTCTATTTCTACGTCAAACTTCATTTTGACAGCTAAACTTCATTTTTAAGGCTAAATTACACATGCAAAGTCAAATGACAAGTTCAAGGTCAAATAAAAAGTTCAAGGTCAAATGTCAATTTCACCGTCAAACGTCTTTTTAACAGCTAAACTTCGTCTCTAAGACCAAATTTCACCTTCAAGGTCATATGTAAGTTGAAGGTCAAATGTCAATTTCAACGTCAAACTTCGGTTTGACAGCTAAACTTCGTTTTTAAGGCTAAATTACACATGCAAAGTCAAATGTCAAAGTAAAAAACACAATAAACTATACCGCCAAACTGTGATGTACAAGACTACATTTATACAAATATTTAAGTTCAAGGTCAAATATAAACTTCAAGGTCAAATGTCGATTTCAACGTCAAACTTATTTTAACGGCTAGACTTCATTTTAAAGGCTAAATTACACATGCAAAGTCAAATGGCAAGTTCATGGTCAAATATAAAGTTCAATGTCAAATGTCAATTTCAACGCCAAAATTCATTTTCACAGTTAAACTTCGTTTAATAGACCAAAATTAAGTTTAAAGGTCAAATGTAAGTTCAAGGTCGAATGTCAATTTCAAGGTCAAATGTCAATTTCAACGCCAAACTTAATTTTGACAGCTAAACTTCGTTTTATAGGCCAAAATGAAGCTTTAATGTCAAATTTAAGTTGAAGGTCATATATCATTTTCAAGGTCAAATGTCAATTTCAACGTCAAACTTCATTTTGACAGCTAAACTTCATTTTTAAGGCAAAATTACTCATGCAAAGTCAAATGAAAAGTTCAAGATCAAATATAAAGTTCAAGGTCAAATGTCAATTTCACCTTCAAATGTCTTTTTAACAGTTAAACTTCTTTTCTAAGACCAAATTTCACCTTCAAGGTCATGTGTAAGTTCAAGGTCAAATGGCAATTTCGAGATCAAATGTCATTTTCAACGTCAAACTTCATTTTGACAGCTAAACTTCGTTTCTAAGGCTAAATTCCACATGCAAAGTCAAATGTCAAAGTAAAAAACACAATAAACTATACCGCCAAACTGTGATGTGCAAGACTACATTTATACAAATATTGAAGTTCAAGGTCAAATATAAACTTTCAACGTCATACTTCATTTTAACCGCTAGACTTCGTTTTAGAGGCTAAATTACACCTGCAAAGTCAAATGGCAAGTTCAAGGTCAAGTATAAGGTTCAATGTCAAATGTCAATTTCAACGTCAAACTTCAGTTTAACAGCTAAACTTCGTTTCTATGTCTAAATTTCACCTTCATAGTCAAATGTCAAGTCAAGTTCAAGGTCAAATGTTAATGTCAAATGTTAGTTTCAACGTTAAACTTCATTTTAACAGTTAAACTTCGTTTCTTGGACCAAATTTAACCTTCAAATTCAAAACTTAATGTCAAGGTAAAATATCAATTTCAGTTACAAATGTCAATTTCAACGCTAGACTTCACTTTTAAAGCCTAACTTCGTTGTTAGGGTCCAATTTCACCTTCAAGGTCAAAACTAAATGTCTAGCAAATTCATGTTCAGATGTCAATTTCAATGTTGAACTTCATTTCAAAGCCATATTTCGTTCTTTAGGTCAAATTTGACCTTGAAGGTCAAACCACAATACCAAAGATCAAATGTCAATTTGCGCTAATAAATAAATGTTAATGACTTGAATTATTTCAAATACCTTGTGATAAATAAATCGTATTATGTTGATTTCATAAAAGAGTCCAATGAAAGTAGTATATTGAAATGTGCACTATCCATTATTTTACTTACAGATTAAGTTGATTAATTAGGTGACATGAGGTAACAGCTGCACGATATATAAGTGGGTCTTAGTTATCAAAGAAGGAATCATTTGCATAAATATGTCAAATTTACTTCCGTTAACAGTTTGTGGTACTACCATGGATTTGTTGTGGGACTTTTCCATGGAGCAGTCGTGGGACTTCCGTGGATCCGTTGCAGAGCGGTCATGGTAAAGACCTGGAGAGATCATGTGGGGTTATATGCGAAGTATGGTATTATACCCGTCGTAGGTAGTTGTGTCTGAATATTAGCGACGCGTCAACTACTAGTAGAAGTTAACAGCACTCTCAAATTTATTTTAAAAATACTATCATCATAAATTATTTTTGAATGTTAACGGCACATCCGAAGAAATTTCAAAAGAATTGTGCTCATCATCAATTATTTGTGAATGTTAACAGGTCGCTTAAATTAATTAAAAATACTGTGTTAGCCATTTATAATTGTTCACGTCACACCCATCTCTCTCTCTCTCTCTTAAACTATTGCCAATTACTGTCATCTTTCATAAATTTCCGGAAACTATCTTTCATTCACGCATAATTTCAGAAACTTTTGTCAACTTCGGTATACACGTACGTCCTCAAACTTTTTTATAGTTCCATGGGGGGTCCAAAACTTTTTGTAAACTTCCACAGACATCCTCAAAGTTTTAAAACTACCATGGGTGTCCTCAAACTTTATTGTAAACTTCCATGGACATCCTTAAAATTTTGCAAACTTCCATGGGGCGTCCTCAGACTTTTTTGTACACTTCCGTAGACATCCTCAAGCTTTTGCAAACTTTCACGGACGTCCTAAAACAAGTTGTAAACTTCCATAGATGTCCTCAAACTTTTTACAAACTTCCATGGACATGCTCAAACTATTTATAAACTTCCACGAACGTCCTTAAACTTTTCTAAACTTCCACAGACGTCCTCAAACTATTTGTAAACTTCCATAGGCGTCCTCAGACTTTTTTGTAAACTTCCATGGACCTCCTCAAACCTTTTAAACTTCCACGGACGTCCATATTATGTTCAATAGAATTATTCCCACCCTAAGTAGTTTGTGTCATGAGTAGGTGTAATTTAATTTACATAACTCATGATTCGCTCACGACTGTCATTCGCTCGCGCTATGGAGTTAGATAAATTACAATTAATGCTTAATCAATATCAAATATTGTTATTACTGTTCAAGGGACCAGGAACGACACTTTTAAGTAGTTTAATTGTTCAATATGAATAATAATTTGGGTAGATCATGATAGAGCTGCTTCTCAGTTAGGACATCATTGATGGTGTTGGGGTTAACATCCAAGAGATCCTCCTCGTATACAAATGCCCACTGTATGTCCAATGTGAGTGGCATATGGAAGTCAGAGGCCTGTTTACAGCCGATGTGTACTCTGACGGCTGTTGTACGCTCATCCGATAATTGTGACATCCATATTCTAAACCACTCAGGATATCTGATGAGGATTGTTCCATTCTGACCGAATTCGGATGTTCGGATTCTGGTTGATCAGATGGAAGTCTGATATGGTTATGAAACTTGTCGTACACTTCGTTGTAAGTCACGGTGAATGAGTCCATGTATTTGTAATTGTCATCCACGTACGGTTGATTGAAACGTACTAACACCCCTAAGGGAGGTGGTATTCCAGATGGATGACATCCATCTGTTTGATCTAACATTATCCCGCTGTGTGACTTACACGGATTCGCATCAAAACAGTATCTGCTTCTCCAGTGTTTGATTACACGTCTTACCGGTGTAGAAAACATCATGAAATTATGTTGCGTTAATCTGTTTTGTCCTAGGATAAGTTGCTCAGTATGAGTGTGCAAAATGATGCTTTCCTATCTTGAGCTTCTGAAACACAAATATTAAACACAATACTACACAAAGTGTGAATGAAATAAAATTCTACTTTTCGTTTCACACCAAATCGAATACAAAATTATTTCAATAGCATACAAGTATGACGACGAATCTCTCAAAGAATATTATGACATTTTAGCGATGTGAAATATAATAGCAAATCTAAATAGCCTATTAACCGTACTGGGTAGACTTTGATGAAGAACTCTAGATACAGGGTACCAACCTGACTATTTTAGATGTTTCTCCAGTTGCAGTCGAGCTAAACAGTAATGAAGAAAGCTCGATATTCGTCGACATTTATACGCAATTAAAGCATCACAACACTGCTTTCGACCTAGTTAATCTAGTATAAACCGGATATGTAAGACAAGAAATAAAAGTCACACACCACACGTTTGAGATCAAAATCCGTTATAGAACTCTAAATCTTATTGTAAAATAAATATTCGAGCTGCACGTGATATAGTGTGATAATTTCAACAACACACGACGAAGTAGAACAGAGTGTGGGATAGGCCTAAAGTTAAATAATTTACACAATAACAGAGGTGCATATATTTAAACTTTTATTTTATGTCGCATATATTTTATTTCATTCATATCATCACATAGACTCTCTCTCTCTCTCTCTAGTGTACTGCCAAATGGCAGGTCCAAAGTACATATTCTGAAACACAATCCGCTATCCCGCTCACGATCACTTCCTCTGTGCACTGCTCTCACAGCAAAAAATTTTATAAACAGAATGCTTTTTGAATATTGATCTTTAGAATATACCCCTACCATTGTGCCAAGCTCCACTATAGAAAGACTCAAACTCTATCTTCTTCTAATTTAGGATTTGTTATTGTTGTATTGTATATTATGTGTATTTCTAGCTTGTAACATTGTTCGTATGTCACAATGAAGTTGCTAATAAACTACTACTACTACTACTACTGCTATTCAGCCGCCCTTTTCTGTTGCGAAATCCTCACACTTTTGGTTCAGACGTTCCATAGCAACGATGAGTTGACTAGTAATATTGCTTTGCATCATGAGTATCACGGGCTTTGTTCTAAACTTTCCATCTGCTTCACTCCTGACTTCTGTCGGATGAGAGGATGTGACTCAAACACTTAGATGCCATTTGATTGTCCTGAACAATAGAGCGTTATTACATAACTTGCTTCCTTTACATCGCCTTTGGGTGAGGAACCGGACGCTAAATCGTATAACTTCATATAGAGGCTCATAACAAGTATACAATGTGAAGGAATATTTTAATTATTTATTTCTATGTCACACAAATTTCATTGTTGATTCATTACAATAAAAAAATTTCAATGTGTGTGTGTGTGATCATATACATGTAGACATACATATTCCAATTAAATTACAATAATATACTTTGATAACTTTAAACAGAAAAATTTAATCTGTTACCTCTTTAATGATAGTTCATGCTCGAGAGTTTGCATAATATTGTCAGCCTCTGCAGTGATCACGTTATTCATTGCATCATGTTGCATAGAAGGGACGATATTATACACCGGGAAGATATCTGTGAATGATTGTGCAAGGAGGAGTCTTGGAGCTCGTTCGACATTTTTTACCTTTTGACTGGCATCCATCGTTGTACTATTGAATCCTTTAGTATATATCAGTAATCCTTGAATTCTATGACCTTTCTCCTCAAAAGTTTCCATTCGAATGACTTCTCTTAAATGTTCATTCATATTTATTAATGACGATAAGAGCGATAATTTCTTATGCAAAAAACAAGAATGTGTAATGCGAGGTCATATATTTTTGTAGCATATAATGTAAACTTATGAGTGACTGTGAAAGTGGCTGTTATATTGAATGTACGCTCGTGGAAGCGTAATTTATACTAGGGTATGCGAACAGTTAAAACTTGGAGAGCATTGTACTTAACGGTACATACATTAAAATTTATGGATAACTAAGCCTGTCTTCAAGCAAATTGTTGTATTATTTATTGTAGATTAGATTGTAGAATTGATATGTAGACATCGTGAGCGCCGAATGGATAACATTCGAGACATGCGAATTGTTGATTATTGTGTGAATCGCTGGTGCTATAGGGAACTGCATTATTAAGCTCAGGAAAGTGTTCTTTGAGTGTATCCATATGCATAACAAGATTCTTCCACTCTGACATCGATAGCATGATTCCCTTCATAGTGGGAACGGGATACATTTTGTCTAGGGGGATAAAGTAATGCCTCAGATTGACGCCGAAGCATCTTGATTGTACAGTTTGAGGACGTATATGTCAGGGAGTGTCCAGATTTACTTAACTCCTCTAGTTCTCGTTTACTTCATTCACTATCATCGATAGAATGGCGAAGCGAGATGGTTTTAAGGATACACCCGCACAAGTAGGGTTCCCCCAGATCTCGTGATGTACTCTGATATGAACATAAGATGTGTCTCTAAAACTTGTAACTGACATGTATCTATTATTCCCCAACTCATATTTCTGAAATATACACCAAAATAAAAGATTCCAAAAACTACATGTTTACATTGTAAATATATTACATACAGATAGTAAAGACTTATTGAAATCACACAAAATAATCTATGACTTATAATCATTTAGTATACTTACAGTGACTGTGGACATGATGAAGACTTTAATTTGAACGAACCCTCTAACTAGGGTGTTGTCTTAATATAATATTCGACTAAGTCAAACTCACGAGATCGTTTCATGACTTCTTAGCGTATGATCTGTGATATGAGCCTCGAGCATACCACGACCACTGCGTAGGGGACTCCGCGTGTGCTTCACGCCTGCTCCATGCCCTCTCACGTCTAAAAACAATGAGTGTACCGTGTTCATACATGTAAGTTTACAAAGTTTGAGGGCATATGTGGAGAGAGTTTACAAAGCTTGAGGGCATATACGTCAAGAGTTTACAAAGTTGGAGGGTGTATACTGTATAAGTGGGGAGTTTACAAAGTCTGAGAGTGTATACGTCGTGAGTTTACAAAGTTTGAGAGCGTATACGTGGGGAGTTTACAAAGTTTGAGGGCGTATACGTGGGGGTTTACAAAGTTTGTGGACCACTTTGAAAATTTACTAAAGTTTGAGGATGTATACTGCTATAGTTTACAAAAGAAATTACGAAAGTTGTTGATATTTGCGAAAGATCGCGAATATAATCATTTGTAAGTATCAAAGCATGCTTCTGAGCATACTTTAATGTTAAGTAATATGAAAAATTTCCTACTTGATAAATTTTATTAACATAAAATTGTTAAGGAATGCAATTATAGCTTAAATTGGTTAGCAAAAAGTTTGATGAAGAGAAAGATATAATCCTTTGTAAGTATCAAAGTGTGCTTCTGAGCATACTTTAATGTTAAGTAATATGAAAAGTTTCCTACCTGATAGATTTTATTAACATAACATTGTTAAGGAAGGTACTTTTGAGCTTAAGTTGGTTATAAAAGTATGCTTAAGAGTAGGATATAATCCTTTGTAAGTATCAAAGTGTGCTTTTGGACATACTTTAACGTTAAGTAATAAGAACAGTTTACTGAATGCTAAGTTTGACATGTTGAAGTGTCACATCTGTTTTTTTATTTATCACTTCCCATGAATCCAAAAGGATATAACCTTAATCTTCACATCTGATTTGGATCAGTGATAACGTTGTAATCGATACGTGATGACAGGGTAATTAGTGTCAGTTTTATGATGCTCGATAGTCGTCCGCATGGGGTATTTAGTGCCAGTTTAACGACTTTATAACTTTATCTAAAACAGATGACTAATCATACTGGCTGACTTTAGCCGGAAGCCGATATCAGTGGCGTAAAATACGATGTTATGCGAATTTAACATCCGGTTCCTTATCCTAAGGCGATGTAAGGGAGGTAAAATACTATGCAAAAAGGTTTTAGAGTCAGATTCCTAACTCATAGGTGATGACAAGGACGTAAAAATACAATGTAATGTGATTTTAACGTCCCGTTTCTTGGTCAAAGGCTTCAGGGATGTAAAATACAAGGCAAAGAGGTTTTAGAGTCTGATTCCTTATCCAAATCGTAGCCCGAGATGAATAAATACAATGTAATGTGAATTTTATGTCCGGTTCCTTATCCAAAGGTAGTGTCAGGGATGTAAAACTGCAAGGCTATCAACTCGCAATCTTCGATCTACTAATTATATGCTCCTTTCGATTCTTAAAATTCAAAATACTGTAGATAGGTGATCTTTTCTTTTTGTAGCTATGACCTTATGGAACTCATTGCCACTACATCTTCGTGGTTGTTTGAGCATTATTTCTTCCTACAGCAAGCTTAAAACTCACTTTTTCCTCCTTAGATATTTAGATATTTTAATTATATTATTGTCCTTTTTTATGGATAAATGGAGCTGCACCGTGTTTAACCAGTGTTGATTCCTGTTCTCTTTCAGTACCTGTGATTTGTTAATTGTGTTTGAGTGAACCAGTTAGTAGTGCTTACAAGTGCTTTTAGGGACGTCCCTGATATCGTCGTCAGATGATGAAACGGACGTTAACCCGTAATGTGTTGTATTTTATTGTTGTCTTTTTCTTATTTGAGGTATCCTGCCGGTTCCCTACGTTGATGGTCATGGTTTTCTACAGTTCTTGTTCTCTTGCGGTTCTGATTACATCTTCTTCATGGGGTTCATACAATGCTTAGACTCTTCATATAGGCTAGGCCTCGGTAATTCTTTGTCTTCCTTTGCAATAATTTCCTTGAATTTTTCTGCTTATGATTATATATGCATGCTCTCTATTTCTTTTTTCATTATGACATGCCCACGTCGTAGCATTACTTGGATAGAAAATCAAAAACATATAGAGGTGTCGGTTTACTGCCATTAATAACTATGAAGTTACTTGAGACGTTTGAGACGTCCCTGACATCGCCTTTGGGTGAGGAACCGGACGTTAAATTCTCATTGTACTGTATTGTACTAACTACTAGGCATTCCAGATTAATGTTGACACTCTTATGCTTTCTTTGTTTATTTGTTTAGTTGGCATCATTCCGCCCAAAGGATCGAAAGGAGAAAGATCGTAAATCAGACCCTCGAGGTGGTCTGCGTGCACCCAAGCTGTCTGGGGTGACCGAGGGGAGAGTGGGAGAGGTGGAGGGAGATACTGAGGAGGAGAAGAAGGAAGAGGAAAACATTGATAAATTATCTGAGGCTGAAGTCAATAAGAAGTTGGAACAATTGCTGGTTAATATTAACTTCTTAAATTAAATTACTTATTAGCTCAATTTCGAATGTTGCATTTTGTAGGCTATCTGTCTAGCTGGCTGCTTTGACAGAATATTTCATTCTCTTTGAAGTCCGTTAATAATATTCCACCAATAATTAATTGATGGCATTTCTGCAGCGATATTATTAAAAACTGATTACATACACTTCATCAATAGTTTTCATTATATTAAAGCAAATCTAAAGCCGTAAAGGTGAGTTTAACGTCTGTTTCCGTCTCCAAGGACACAGTCAGAGACGGAAACTCATTAAACTCATAATTTTATTATATACACTGTGAGGCATAAAAAATTGCATCCTTCTTGTTTTTGCAATAACTGAGTCAAGCAGAGGTCAAATAAAGTAATTTTTGCAAGCAGTCACCTGAATGAATTTGTAACAAAACAGTGTCAAAAACATCACCTTTGATGACATGAAATTTTTTACAGTGCGGTATTC
>JAQFZF010004052.1:0-10858 GCA_034695365.1 Enchytraeus norvegicus
CATTAACTAACAGACTTATATGCATAATAATGTGTACGTGCATGTATCTATGTACAAATTACTGTGTGTATGTGTGTGTGTGCACTGTATATATGTATATACTACACACGTGTATATCTGTGATCGATCGACTTATAGTAGGCCTATAGGCCAACTGACATGATTTTACACGGGCCCATGTCAGCACCTTAGGTCCTTTGTGTCCCATTTCGCACTCTCTGTTTACTTGTGCATGTTTCAGTGACTTGATTAATGTGAAATAGGCCTAAAGATCAATTCAATTCAATTCAACTGCCCAAGGCATATAACTGTGTAACTTGTATGCCATACTATTCTTGGAGACAATTGTGTTTGCTGAGGTGGCCCTCCTTACCTTTCCTCAATGTATATTATTCGATACATATGCAATGACTATGCCTACTATATGAGACGTATAGGCCTACTATTTTGTGATATAATTATACCTTATTTCATTCCTACTTCTATTGTACGCGTATTATCGCCGTATATTTACTTTTATTGTAAGCGTATATTATATTGTTATTACAGATAGAAGACGTGATGCTAATGTTTGATAAAGCTACACAACGGCATAGGGGTAAGTTTGACCTGTCGTTGTTGTTGCTCACAGTGGATGCCTGCCGTAGTGCTTGCAACCAATTATTTATCTTTACATTTGAAGGGTCAGAAAGACTCTTTAATCTCTTGATAACTCTAACTCATAAATCCGATTGACTTTCAGGCTGCTATGCCTCCAAGCAGGATTAGCTTTCTAATGAGGAATGGATTATAGAAGCCGAACTCAATCTCACCGTGTACGACAGAAGCCGCCATCATTATTTAACATGCAATGCAGAAAAATTAATTTAGTAATTCTCATTACCTCTAACGACAATTGTTTAGCAATCGAAGTCAATGGTCAATGTCTCCATGAGCTCTGCTCAGTAAACTTCTTCTTTGTAGCAGATCTAAATAATCTAACAATATCCATGCTTCAGCACAAGTGCCTTAGCGGCGCATGGAATTACGTAGAGCCTTTGATCTCGTGACAACTTTTTTACGATACCCATAAATCTCCATAACCAATTCAACAGCCTCTCCTAATCAGGAAAATGACTTACATACCATAATCACAGACAAGGGCCTAAGATATTTTTCTTTTATGATGAAACTTTGCAGTTATATTCATAAAAGAAAACTTTATAATTTTATTCATTTTAAAGATCCACGTAGATTTATGGTTTTTTGTCAGTTATTCCACGTTGGGTTGTTTATATTTTGCATTGATTATTCTATATTTGTATTTTGCATTGATTATTCAATATTGATGTGTGGATAATGATGAAGAGTAAATAATAAATAATAATAATTCACTTTACATCATTCAGATCTTAATTTTGCTTAAATCTCGTATTAACATAACTTCGACTTTAATTTTATTAGTAAACGAAGATTTATTTGATCACGATAATATTTGATCATATTTTGATCACGAGTTCAGTCCGAATCTGTAGTTATATAACTCTCCCATTTAACCTCACTTTCATAAACCGACGCTAATTGTCACAAAATAGAAATTCACCGATGGATACCGAAAAACGAGAAACAAAGCATTTCCAGATTGTGTTATTCAGAATCTAATTAATATTAGCAATTTACCAACAGTTACTGTTCGACGAGAACACCGACGTTAAATTAATAATAATTCTATGAATGATTGAAAGGGTATTTTCTGTTTCCCGCCGGCACATTTTACTTCATGATCGCATAATTGATTTCATGTTGGTGTAGAATGTGTACAGAGGGTTTCCTTACCGTTCTATGTTTGTCTTGATGCTCTTCCATTATTGCTAAGGGAGAGGATGCAGAGAGGGGCATGCCCCCCCCCCCTTGCTCTAGAAAATGTCATGAAAAAATCTGACCTGCTATCTGACAATTTTCTTTAATGTAAAAATTTTGTTTGAATTTAGACAGTGCCCTAATCCCCCTCTCAGAGTGAAAATGCACCCCCCAAGATTGTGCCCTTAATATTTACATAAATGCTCGTAAATCGTGGCTTTGGCAGGGGGTAGGGTCCCTCTCATCTGCTCCCTCTCAAGGTGTCGTCAAAATATTCTATTTTGAGCTTTTCAATAGTATCTCTTTACTCACAAATTTGAAATTTCATAATCATAGACAATGTTACATTGTAACATTATTCAAGCCTACAATGTCAGAGACAACCACAATAAAAATAAAATATGTAAATGTAAATAAATAATGAATAAAAATGCCAACAATTTTATTATAATTTTGAAAAGTGGCCCCGCCCCCTCCGGAAGTTTAAAATCCCCCCCCCAGATTGCATTCTGTATGTTTGCATTGATGCTCGTCCGGGGTTCATTCGGTTCATACACACAAAGCTAGAATTCGTTAGCCTGTTATATCACGTGACGCGTGAGTAAACAATCTTCTCTCAACTTAAAGTATCCGCCCAATCCCTACTGAATCCCAATCCTCTACACCGGCTGTTCCCTATCAGCATCCGCATAATCATTATCACGCTGTTGTTGTTGCTCTAACAGAATAACAGCCGGGATGCAGACACCCTCTACATTCTAGCATCTCCATATTATGTTATTTTTTATGTCATTTTGTTGTATGTTATTTCTGTTTACTTTGCTAGTTTTATTTTCACACATTTTTATGTCATTTCTCGTGTCTCGTTTCGGATAAAGAGATTTCATATTTGCAAGTGACATTTAGCATTGCCCCCCCCCCCAACAATGAAGAGTCCAGCCTGATTTCTAGGCGGATGGGCGAATATGGAAATGGAAATCAACAATAGTCCATGATTTTTCTGAAAAATACAATACAATACATTGAGGATTTAATGTCCGGTTCCTTACCCGAAGGCGATATCAGGGGCGTCTCGAGCAGACTGTACAACTGCAAGCGATCCTACCACCAGAACACGCTTGCCAATACATTGACTGAGGAGAAAGCGAGTTCCGTGCAAGCCATTAGCCAGGGCAAGAGAGTCTGACTAAACAGATCGAAGGTGGAAACAATTGGGTTTTCAGCTTGCCCTGAACAGTTTAAGTTTTGCAAGAAATATCAAAAAGGTCAAATTATTGGTAGTTTTCAATTTATGCTTCTAGGGAGGTAGGAGAGTCACCCCGCTCGCCCCCTGGATCCGCCACTGCCCCCCGTGAATTTTTTTCGTGATTATGTGGCTAACCTTTTTGTGATTAGACGGCTTATTTAAAGAATTAAATATTTACTACTAAAAGATATCAATATGCACTGTTTCTGTGCATTCAAATATTAATTCAGTTGTCTGCCAAATGGACCAAAATGGTCGCAGTTGTAAGCAACGTTATCTAACCCTTTCTGATGTTCTATTATTTAAATAAAGACTAATCCTAGTATCCTAAATTCATTCATTGGTAAGGATCCAGGCCTCGCCTGCAGCATTGAGGTGGTTCTTCTACTGCCTCACAACTCTCTCCACAAATCCGTGAATGTGGATTCATTTCCATAACACTTTCGGGTACAACGATATCCATCACCGAATATCCGTAAATGCACTTACAAGAAGAGATCTGGTTACACAGAGATTCCGGAGCATGAAAAATCTGTTACAATTATTTTTCCAGTTAATATTCGCTGAATCTTTTACATTTTGTGCATTACACCATGGACGTTAGTTTGAGCAGAGAAGCCATTTTGAACTTTAATGATATATATTGATTCGCCAGTCAGCTCTTCAATAAATTTATTATTTCCAACTTCTTTCATTTAGTTCTTTGACTCTAACTTCCCATAGTAGATTATTTGTTCAGAGCACAAGTTAGACCACGTCGAGAAATGAGCATTAAAAGAGAACACACAATCATGATTTGACATTGATTTGACATAAAAGAGTTCTTTACTTCATACTTACATGCATATGTTCTATCCATGGGCGGAACTTAGGTGGGGGGGGGGGGGTTGGACCCCCCGCAAAGTTTGAGATGTGGTGTCAGAGTATATTTTAACCCGCTCCCCAAAAAAATTGAGATATTTTGGATTTAAAACAAATTTTATAGAGATTTTGTATGTCTAATTGTTGAATGTATGACAATTTTTTGTGTCCATTCCTAGGTCTGACAAAAGGTTTGACAAAATTTGGGGGTTACAAAATATTTTTGAACCCCCCAACATTTTGGACCCCCCCCCCAAAAAAGACTTTGACCCAGTCCCCATCCATGGTTTTATCATATCAACGCTATAATGGCCTCATGCGAGCAGCATTCGACTGAACAAAACGGACTTAAAATTAACTTATTCCTGTTTAAATATCCTTTTTATTTCCACATGACTGGCGCTCTTTTTTTCAAGGTTTCAATTCTTCTTTACGGACAGCAGACAAAATGGGGCTACAACTTTGTGATTTCTTGAGCGTTTTGTATTATTAACTTCTTTCAGATGTAAAATATTATACCGCACTCCATATTCCCCAGTAACAGACTCGTTTGATTTCGATGCTATAAGGCATCGCAGCAGGTTTCCAACAGGAATTGCATTTGTTTTTAATCCGGAGCAGTTCCGCCAGGATACTTCCTCTGACTGACTGACTGACTGACTGACTGACAAACCAGGATCAGTAAAACCAAGGATATTATATTGACTTGGATTGGGACAGATGGTGATTTTTCATTTTCTTTGGCAGCCGTTCCAAGCTGTAGGTCCAGCAGCTTTAAAAACTCTTTGACCAATCTTCAGGAACATATTTTGCCTACCTTTATGCGTCTATCTGAATGCAATTTACAAACAATAATTGCAGAGAAATCTAAATCTAAACAAATGAAAAGGTGGCGACATCAAAAGAGTCTAGGCTCGGTGAGATTAAGCAGTCATTATTTGATATCAAAGAAAGCTTGGATGTTAGAGCTATAATAGGTCTACGCTGCTATGAAAGCCCTATGGTAATCAAATCATGTTATAAATTTTCAAATTATAAGATGGTAACTTAGTGCACAGCATTAGAATCAGACTTGGGACATGGCGAATGCAGTCACTCTAGCTATTTATAAAAACCTGGTTGATAATAACTTATGTAAGCTGTAGGTTATATCTCAGAACAGTTGTTTACTTATAGTAGATGACGCAACGAGGTGCCAGGAATGATGGATCGATTAGCCTCTGATATATGGTGTGTGTGTGTGTGAGAGAGAGAGAGAGAGAGAGAGAGAGAGAGAGAGGAGAGTGAGAACTAGACAGATAGAGAGGAATTTAGAGAGAGAAAGATGTGAAGAGGGAGAGAGAGCGAGCGAGAAAGTGAGATAAAGAGGAAGGAAGGAAGAAGAGAAAGAGAGAGAGAAAGATAAAAACCATATAAAGTTTTCTCTCTATCATATTCACAGTATACTATTATCTGGATTATTGACCAACAAGGTTACTGACGCAGTTATCCCTACTGATGTGCTGAAACCCCGTTCAAGTAAAATGCTTCATGGGCAAACCTTTTCAAGAGTTCCAAGGCTAACCAGTGTGAAGTGATTGCTGTGGTTTGGCTGATCGATGATATTAGCATATCTGAGCTAGCCAGTAGACTACATTATCAAATTGTACTCCTTGTAACTGTCGTCTGGCAGAGCATTGGATGGATAGATAGGTAAAAGCTATCCAGATGAGCTGTAAAGATAAGTTTAACGTCTATTTCCGTATCGAAGGATACTGTCGGAGACGGACGCAGCTGGGACTCGAACCCGTGACATCCTGCTTATCGAGCGAGGTAGCTTACAGGCTACTTATACAGATGCTTGTATAATACAATTTTACAGCATAAAAGATGATTCTATTTTTTTACGTTTCAGGTTTTGCATTTGTAATATTCGAGAGTGACAGTGTAGTGGACAAAGTGTGCGAAATACATTTTCACGAGATCAATGGAAAAATGGTGTGTGCCTTATTTCATATTTTTTATTTAAATATGGACAGCAAAATCAAAAGGCGAAAGCCGAACTTAGAGTCAAATTCGCGGTTTAATGATTACATCAGTGATGGGTCAACCCTGGGATTGAAAACGTCCACTTGTAATACGATTCATGAGCTTAGCTAAAGAGCTGTTGGTGTTGCGCTGTTTCTACAGATGAAGCAGATATACATTTTACAAATATGATTATACCTTTTTTATAAGTACAGGAGGAAACATGAAATAAATTAGGGACTAATTTCTATTACGCCGTCCTTACGTCACCATCTTCCATTGATGCATTCGGAAAACTTCGGAGTAGACCAACAGATACCTGCACGCGTTGAGTAGAAGTCAGTCGCTGAGGAAGGCAAGTAGAAATCACCGCTGAAACCATAATTTCCATTAAACAAGTCCATTAAACAATTTCTATTAAATACAATTTCCGTTTGTCTCCTATAGCCGATAGCATCTTTTCTTGTTCACGCGGAAATAACATTGCACTCTTAATTTCTATTATTTAGACTTTTTTAAAGATGTATTTTGAATATTAACCCTATCCCTATACCCAACCCCGAGTTATAATCAAAATAAAAGCTACTAGATAATCGGATCATAATCCCTTGCCATGGATTAATTAGTGAATTGATCAATGGTGTGCTCTTTGCTGAAAAAATAGTCGACTATGTGTTATCAATTTCCTCTTGGCCTCTTGTATCTGCTTGCTGGTGGAGCCCTAGGTAGATGATTGGCATCATCATCAGTGATAGGTAAACATATTTTATATTTAGGCTTGTATTAATGTTACTATTACGTAAAAAATTATGTACTATCTAATATCCATTGCACATGATGCACAATTATTATTTGTAATATTCTATTACAGGTGGAATGCAAGAAGGCACAGCCAAAAGAAATATTATCGCCTCCAGGTTCAAGTAGAGGTATGAGTTTATATTAATGGAAATAATTTTTAGCATAGAATTCGCAAACATTTTATTAGAATTTTGCTGATATATTGTCTCCCAAGCATATTACTTGACGCTTCAATTCATAAATTCTAAGTTACATGGTGATTAGACTAATTTGCTAATTTTTTTATTTTAGATTTCTTGACTCGACATATTTTGCATTGTAATAATTCTAAACATTATTACAAGAATGGACTTTGTAATAGCAGTGCAATAATAGAAAACAAGAATGGAGAGCCCTTGTAGGTTATGCCTGATATTATTAACTTTTTGTAATTTCTGACAAGACTTTTTACCTGTAGGCCTATTAGTGCATTTTGTTTTGTTAAAATGCATAAAGTTACAGCCCGATATTTATTACACTAACATTACATATTCAATATATATTTTGTATATCTTGGTCAATAGGCATTGACTCTTAGATTTGCTATTCTTTCTTCTTTCCCCCTCAAGTAGGCCTACTATAGAATCAGTTTGCCAATTTACATTGCCGCCTAGAGTCGCAATTAAGTACAGTAGCTTCAATTAATTGCTGTTCGTATCAGATACCATAAAAATACTTAACTGAATTGATCGCTTTTTAATACATTGATATGATACCTCACTAAATCTATTTAAAACATTCACAGAATTCAACATAGGCCCTACGCCCACACTCATTATCACTGATATTAACCATCAGTAAATGTCAAAGAGTTTTTTCCTTCAGGCTTTAGAATTCTACGTGTAAAGGTGTGATCTACAGTTGAGAGTGGCGTATTTCTCAATTTTGCGATAGTTTAACTCAGAGAATAATTATTATTTCCATAGTTTTTTTATTAATGGATCATAAACACAAGTGATTTACACTCCAATAAAGAAAAAACTAAAAATAGGAGTTCATTTAAGACTAATAATAACCTCTCTCAATCAATATGTATCTCTTTCCCTCATTTCCTCTCTCTCTCTCTCTGTTACTCTATCTCTGTTTATGCCTCTGTCTGTCTCTGTCTGTCTGTTTGTCTGTCTGTCTGTCTGTCAGTCTGTCTCTCTCTCTCTCTTTCTCTCTCTTTCTCTCTGACTGTCTCCCTCACACTCACTCTTTCTATCTCTCTCCTCACCTCCCCTCCCTCACTCTCTCTCTCTCTCTCTCTCTCTCTCTCCTTCTCTCCTTCTCTCTCTCCCTCTCTCTTCTAGATTTAATGATATTATTTTTGTATTTTTTCATTATTTTACCCTGTATTTCACAGGGATACTGCCGGTTGGTCTACACGTTGGTTTAGCCTCACCTTACAGCCGAGTCTTTACGCTACCTGGATTTACGGGCTACTATATACCAGGTTACATGAATTGTTTTATTATTTTTATTATTACTCTTTGGTTTTGACAAAAGAAATATGATGCATTTCGACGAATTAAATGGAAATGTGGTTCTTGTGACCTATCACATCAGAATCCATTATTTACCCTTAAAGAAATGCACATTCTAGGTTTAGGGATTAGATCAACCTGTTCGTGGAGGGTGTGGTATTATGGTGCGAGAGAGTAGGTTAATACTTATAAGGACTTTGTGCCTTAACCCATCAAATGGCAGTGAAATGTGAGACTTAGCCATCGACTTGAAAAGGGCCCTATTACGTGAAAGACAATCTGCAAGATAATAATACAGTGTGCACTGTGACGGTTTGCTTAAATTGTTATATCATCAGAGTCTTGACAATGTGTGGAAGAAATGAGATAATAAAAATTAATTGGAGTTTTGAATTTAGTGAAGGTTCCAAATTTTATCGTCTGATCAGTTATAATTGCCACAGATAATTATGTTTTAATTATGTTTTAATTACGTTTTGTCACAGATTCTGTTTTAATTGATCAAATAATTGTAAAACGTTCAAAATACGTTTAAGTGAGCAAGCATTATTTCAGATTGTGCTATATAGAGAACTTCCATTGATTGACAGATTGATTGATTGATTGCTCTCGTTGTTTAGGTTTTGCCTCTGCGCCAGGTTCTCAATATGGCTCGGCACAGCTTTTGTCTGCTCGAGGACTTGTGCCAAGCTACCATCAGCCGGATGACCGGATGTCCCAACAGGCTCGAGCACCCGGAGCATCCCTCAACCAATCCTACCTAGGAGCTCTTTCACCAACTGGTAACAATCATTTTTCTTTCATCCCTATATTTTCACACATGACATACGCGTATGCTAGTTTCCTTTCCTAATTACTTCTTTTGAAGTCTTTAGGCCTATATATTTTTTCAATGCCATGATTAATGACACCTTTGATTTAGATAAACCTTTCATGCTGTCTGATATGTCCAAATAAGTTAAAAAATTATAATCTGTTGCGTAATTAGTATTGTTAGTATTGTATTGATTGGAACAATTAGTATTGATCAAACAATTAGTATTGTTTCCTTTATTAATATCAATCAATCACTCAGTCAGAAGCTTTTATATAGCGCACTCTTAACTTGCTATCGATGCTTGTGCTTACATTACGGTAAGTTTAAGTTGAACTGTTTTTATACGATGCTTTGAGCGATTCTGTGTAAATGTTTCAGGTGTGCCTTCTGGAAATATTCTGTCCTTAGTTAACGGATCAACCAGTAATGGATCCTGGCGTCTTTATCAATCCAATCCCCACCAGCAGGGATGTGGGATTAACGGAGGATCAACAATGGATCATCTTTATAATCCCACCGCTGCTGGGTTAATCCCTCATCATAATCTCGCTGCCATGGAACCTGGATCGGCCTTCCTTCAACATCAGCAACTGGCTGGATTCACGGTTAGATGTAACTTTTAGCTATTTTATTCAGCAATCTAATTAATACAGCAATCTAATTCGTAAAACAAATCAATCAATCAATTGAGGCTCTCAGTCGCTCTGCTGTTTAATTGGGTCTGCTCTTGCATCTCTTTCAATCTAGTCGATCACGAGTACCTGAGTTCATTCTGTTCTTGAATCGTTTTTATAAAATATATTATTTTGTATATTTTTATTATTTATTAGTATATTCTTAGTACTGTTTACATCCAGGGTAATTTTAAAAAAGGTAATCAATCAATTTCAAAATCAATAAAATAATCGTTCAAGAAATACATGAACCAATCACGCAAGTAAAAATACATAAAATCACATTGATTTAAATTATTAGCATATTTGCTAAAAAATATAAACAATTTTTGCAAAACAATTGCTAACAATTTAAATGCATGAAATGCTTAGTAGTCTATTTCATCTAAACAGTATCGAACTATGAAAGTTTAACTTTACACATATCCGTGTATTTTGTTTACATTTTAATATGATGTGAATAAATACTATTAAATAGTTCCCTATGCGGTCCGTGACGGTTATTAGAAACTCATTGTTAGCTGCACGCGTTCATAAGAAATAACTAGCGCATATATCGAGAATATTATATAAGCCTATATTAACTTTCCCGGTCCTGTGTTGGGTCCGGGATATTTGAGATTTGAGAATAGTCCAACCGATAACTGCACGTGTTTCGTAAGAGCTGTACTAACGCAGATACTGAGGATGGAATGGAAAACCACCTCAGAAACCCATATTTTACTTGAAAAAAGGCATCATATTAGGTGTGGAAAAAGCAAAGCCTTTGTGATGAGACTGACTTATTACGTTGGTCGATGGCGTGTTTAATAAAGAGCGAGAAAGTTGATTGTGTGTATGAATTTTTGCCTTGGACCTGCCACGTGGCAGAGCACTGGATAGATAGATACTAACTTTGTGATTAGTAAACTAATGCATCACATCACTTGGTCAATTACATCACTTGGTCAATTACATCAGTTGATCAATACACATCAGTTGATCAATACACATCAGTTGGTCAATTACATCAGTTGATCAATACACATCAGTTGGTCAATTACATCAGTTGATCAATACACATCAGTTGATCAATACACATCAGTTGGTCAATTACATCAGTTGATCA
>JAQFZF010004053.1:0-10857 GCA_034695365.1 Enchytraeus norvegicus
CTTTATCTGTTGCTTGGTCTTAGCAGCCTGACAGCCACACATATACAGTTATACACAGATACATACACGCACATGCACACATACACACCTATACAGTCATATAGGCTTATTTAGTATTATATACACACAAGTATCTGTAAGTGTATATGTTGTGATCTCCCTATCACTATGCGTCTGTTCTTCCTTTATCTGTTGCTTGGTCTTAGCAGCCTGACAACCACTAATACACACAGATACTAACACACACATACACAGACATATTTCAACTGACCAGCAAAAACTGACATCGCCTTTGGAACCGGACATTAAATCCTCATTGCATCGCATCGCATCGTAATATATAAAATTTTGATTAATTAACATAATATCTAGAAATTTCAGATACTGCTCAAATAACATCCATAAAAATCTGCAAAATATGCTACAAATGTAAAATAGTCGAGTCAATGATTCATATTATATTGTGAATAATGATAAAAATATATATTCAAATATATAATCAAGTTTTTTAAACGTTAGCTGCATAGCCTTTTCGTTTCCTTCACGTAATCAGATATCGGTATACAAAACATCCTTGCTTCATTTTATAATATATCAAAGCATCAGTTTACAGATATTTATATTTTGAATAGCGCAGTCAGTAACACGCTTGCTCGATAAGCAGGATGTCACAGGCTTGAGTCCCAGCAAGGTCTGTCTCTAACAGTATCCTACGAGACGGAAACATGCGCTAAACTTAGCCTTAGTTTTTTTCGTGTCTGCTCCTGTTTCTCACATACAGATAGTAGCAGAGATACAGCTTTATCATTATTTTGACATACAAACCTGGAGTGCATAAGCTAGCTCAGACTGAGCTTTCTTGGTCTGGACCTCCTGATCAAACGTGGCCTGCTTGAGTTCAAAATCTCTCTGAGCCTTAGCTATCTCTATGTCGTTAACATAGCGGGCAGCCATTCTCTGCTCCTCAGCCACTGCCTCCTATCAATCAATCAATCTATTCATTAATAGTGAATAATTTAGGATTGAAAGAGTGTCAAAGTCCCTGACATCGCCCTCGGGTGAGGAACCGGACATAAAATCCTCTTTAAGTGATTGATACATTATTAATCACAATCTGCCCCTGTGGGGAAAATCAATTAATGCTTCACATAGCGGAAGACTATTTAAAATATACACTGTACACAGTGTACAGGTGTCTCCATAACTGTTCAAGAAAACCAGTCATTTGACACCAAGGGCGTTTTAACAACTGAACCACAGAAACTTATAATAGAATAGAATTAATAAACTATTACAGTGGCTTTGACAACTTACAGAAAAAAATTACTTTTATCATGAAACTACACTGTACTGAATTAGCTTCCAACAAGAAAGATCTAAGTTCATATAAAATTACATATTATTCATTACATCAATAGACACTTTAAAAAGGTGTAAAGGACAAGAACTTCTTTCTATTTTAAATTAATTGAAATGCAGATAATCAAGTACAAGTAATCAAATTACCGTACCTGTAATTTCTACTAAGAATTGACGTACGGTTTCTCACCCAAAGACGATGTCAGGGACCTCTCAAGCAGACTATGCAACTGCAAGCTGCTATATACCACCAGAACATTCTTGCCACTGCATAGACCAAAGAGAAAGAGAGAGCAGAAAAACCAGTGCAAGCCAGAGCATGAAAGTGTGATTATATTTCTAAATACAGATTTAAGGAGTTGAATTGAATTGAATTTTATTTCACATGAATCAAGTAGCAAAACATGTACTAAATAACAGTGAGTTCGAAAAGGGATAAAAAGGCCAAAGGCACTAACTAACATGTACCCTACACATAGATCATATTACTGTGGGTTCATCGGTCAATATGCAATACATATTATTATACATATTATACACATTATACAGTACTTATACACATACAAAAATATACAACCAGGCACATTTTGAATTGTTCCTATATACAAGCATTGCATAATCATATACACATCGTACACAGACCTATGATATAATATAATGTTACATGAAATATATGCAATCGAATAATATCAAACGCAACTAAAACATTTATGCCAATGCTCCAGCAAACACAAAATAGAAGATGAGAACAAACCCTGATGCCTGCGTCACGCCTGGCCTCAGCCTCTCCTATCCTAGCGTCACGCTTGACCTGAGCCGTGCGGGACATCCCCAGAGCCTTCAGGTAGCCCTGCAGGGAGAAATGTAAGGGTATTGTTATTAGTAACTGAACATTTAGACTGTTAATATGTACCATCAATAAATCCATATATAAGTAGTCCAGATAGTTTCAGGTAACACTGCGTGGATACATGTTGTGACATAGTTATAATAACTGTTCAGACTTGTTAATACGTATCAATCAATCAATCAATAAGTAAAATAGAAAGCTAAGTTTAACGTCTGTTTCCACATCCAAGGATACTGTCAGAGACAGAGCAGCTTCTGATCTGTTTTACTTGGATATTTGTCGAAGATGGAAACTAATGGGACTCTACCCAGTAGCTTCCGGTTGGCCAGGCAACAGTGCAACCAACTGTGCCATCCAGATGATTGCTATTATTAATATTTTAATCTGATTAATAAAGAACCGAGAAAAAATGATATTAATAATATATTTATCCTTCATTAATATTCACACTAATTGCATGAACACATATCCATAAAACAAAACAAAGAAGACAACAATATAATACAATAATGAATAAGGATTTAACGCCAGGTTCCTCACCTGAAGGCAATGTCCGGAACGTATCAAGCAGCCTATGCAGCTACAATCGGTTAACCACCAAAATAAGTCACAACGACAGAGCCAGAGCTCTGTGATGCTACATTATTGATAATTATTATTCACAGGCAGATGGAATCTATGGATACAGAAGAGCAATCACAAAAACATACCGTGCAAGAAATAAATAACATTAATGAGACAATTTCTGTGGTGTTTACTGACTGAATGATTTTTCTGTCGTCTTTTAGGACCAAGATATGCCAACTGCATATGTTATATATGTTTATAGAGGGCTAACGCTTTGTTGTAGTGTGAAATAACAAACTCTAATCATTATTATATCGATAATTTTTTTAAACATAATCAGTGATTTTTTCTTCAGTATCACGCTGGATAAAATTATTACATCTATAACGTTCATTGAGGTCCAGTTTACAATGGAAATGTAATGTCCATGTAAACTTGTACTAAATGTAAACAATATGAAATGACATCATAATAATGTCTTCTTAAGAATTTTCACATTTGCATTTGGGTATTGCGTATATTGACATGTATTTTAATATATGAGCTTGCTGTATTAATTAGTAGGCCATACATCTAAAACAGATGCATCTGTGCTTATTTATGAAATGAAAATTGTATTTTTATATGTTTTGTTAGCGCAAGTTGACCTCTATCTTCAAATCTATTGATTTCTGTTACGTAATTTTATTACTTATTTGTAGTTAGTGTATGCTGTATAATATATTCCTAAGAAAAAAGATTACATTAAGGTGTGATAAAGGCATGCCCTTATTGATGTGATCAATAAGATCATAATAATCAATAAGATCAAGAAGACATTAATTATTTAACAATGACATCAATGTCAAATCCTGTCATTTATTTTATATTTCTACGAGACAGCAAAAAGGGCTAGACGAGCCTTGTTGGTGTCTAAAAACATAATATCTTCATTTTTATTAGACACCTATATTTATGCCTAATTGCCTAATACCTATGTAATATTTGGAAAAGTTGGTAACTTTCAAATTCAATCTTTATCGTGGGTTACTAATGAGTAAATATTTCGTTTTGATAAATTAACCAACAGACAATTTGCATTGAATCAAGAGAGAACATGATCAAGGGCAGTTTAAAGTAGGTATGTGTGAGTGTGTTTAACGCACAAGCACAACGGTTGATTGAACTTTGTTCAGAAGCACAAGGCTTCTCTTCAAGATGGCTCAACACATTCGAGCACTACCATCACAAATATTTTGATAACAAAGTTTGGTCAAAAGAGATTTTGGAACAAAGTTGGGAGTGTTACAGGCGCTTGGCTGGTCCATGGCATACAACTGTATGTCATATTTTCTTGGAGACAATTTTATTTTCTGTGGAGTTCCTTAATTAACCAGTGACTGCGTTAGTTGGCTTCTACAAAACACGTGCAGCATTTGGTTGGTAAATTCTTATGTTTTCCGGATCCAACACGGCGAACATAACTTCTTCATTTACAACCTCTTGACTATATATTCTAACAGACCCGACCACATGATTAATTACATTGGGTGAGCACCAATAACAACAACAACGTACCTCATCATCCTTGAGGTCCTTGAGTGTGTAGCTGACCACACTGATGCCCATGTTAACAAGATCAGAGCTAGCCACCTCAAACACTGCCTTAGAGAACTTCTTCCTGTCTTTGTAGATATCCTACACATAAATCAATCAATCAATCAATCAATCAATCAATCAATCAGTGTGTAGCTGACCACACTGATTCCCATGTTAACAAGATCAGAGCTAGCGACCTCAAACACTGCCTTAGAGAACTTCTTCCTGTCCTTGTAGATATCCTACACATCATTCAATCAATCAATCAATCCATCAATCAATCAATCAGTGTATAGCTGACCACACTGATTCCCATGTTAACTAGATCAGAGCTAGCGACCTCAAACACTGCCTTAGAGAACTTCTTCCTGTCCTTGTAGATATCCTACACATCAATCAATCAAGCAAGCATTCAATTAACATCGGGACCTAGCCAATAGTTATGAGGTTATTCCGGTGACCATGGAGACTGTGGGCCCGATGGACCC
This sequence comes from Enchytraeus norvegicus, assembly GCA_034695365.1. Classification (NCBI taxonomy): domain Eukaryota; kingdom Metazoa; phylum Annelida; class Clitellata; order Enchytraeida; family Enchytraeidae; genus Enchytraeus; species Enchytraeus norvegicus. The sequence goes on from JAQFZF010004053.1 coordinate 4,843, forward strand.
CGGTGGAGCTGATTTCATTAACGACATCGGGAGACGGATTGCGCTGCATACCCGGGATCAGCAAGAGACCGCTTTTCTTTGGCAGAAACACTCAATCGCACTGCAGAGGTTTAATGTGGTCTGCTTTCGTGGCTCCTTCAATCTAGTCGCACTCGAGTAGCTGGGCCACGATTTATTCCATTCTTGATTAATCGTTTTTATAAAACCCAGAGGGCTGTTTACACATGGGGTACAATAATCAATCAATCAATAAATTGCAATCATTCGATCAAACTATTTGTAGTATTTTGGCCAATAAACTATTAATAGCACAGCACTTAGTTAAAACATCATTTATTCACATAGGCTTAACACTATACATTTATCATTTCTTTATATTAGAGACTGCATTTTAGATGAGGCAAAGGCTAAGAATAATATGAAGAATAACTTTCATGTTAATTTTAGTCATTAAAATATCACAAATTAAGAAAATTAATATTTAAATAAATAAAAATACAATTTAACTGCAGAGCTTAATTTTTTAATCAAATCTTAATCTTCCTTTTTTCCACACATAACAGCAACACGTATTTGCAGTGTTTCCTTTCTTAGTTTCTGCTTGTGACATTTTTTGTAGAGTGCAGATACACTATTAAGCAGTACCGGTGGCGTCATATTATTCTTGTAGTCTGATCTGGGTTTGAAAACATGCCTCTTCAATCACTTAAGCTTGGGATGTACCATGCTAACCACAAGACTACCTCTTTTAATAAGGAATACAATTTGTGAATGATGCTGTTTAACGTCTAGGTCAGAAGCGCCGAGGGCTTCTCTTCAGTACGTTCTATTATAATTACTACAATTCCGTCAAAGGATTAAATAATACGGGATTAAATTATATTATGTACATGGGGTTTTTATTGATTTTGTCCTTATTTCACTTCAGCCACTTTGCAGATCAAATTTAATCCGCAAGTTCTGAATTCATAGTAACAATTATGAATGTAAAAAGGTATTAATCACTGACTACAGATAATTCAATGCAGTTTAATATCATTAAAACGAAACCGGTTAATGATTTATATTTACTTGTATGTATAGCCCTTGGAATCATTGGAACACTTAACCAGTATAGTGCAAGTGCGTGATATGGGGCTGGTATCGGGCTTGCCGTTTGCCCATACCCAGTTGAGTTGGGTGTGTCCATAACTGGAATAATTGGATGACGAGATCAACTTGAAATCAATTTATGCATTATGATAATTTACAAATCCACAGCGCTACCTACTCAGTACAAAAATTCATTGCTGGTTCAAAATTCGTTTGTTGGTTCAGAATTCATTTGTTGGCTCAAAATTCGTTAGTTGACTCAAAATTCGTTTGTTGGCTCAAAACTTGTTTATTACTCCTTAGATTTTAAACTATAATTTCATTGGTTTACTGGTAATTTAAACTGCACCGCTCTCTTCTCTGTTTTTGTAAATCCCATTTCGGTTTACAATATGTTTACCAAACTATTTGTACCAAATAAGTTTTGAGCCAACAAATGAGTTTTGAGCAAACAAATGAATTTTGACAGATGTTCAAATGTTGTTATGGTAAATTGTAAATATTGTCGATATTTATCAATCACCAATACATAGCCTAATCCCAGGTCAGACTACAAATAATAACCCCAGCACCCTCGGCACAGGTGTGTAACAGATGTCAGATATACGTGTGTGAAAATAAGAAAAGAAAATATGTATATACCGAAAAATGAGTCCATCACATTTTCATCTTTTTTAAACAAAAATACAATTGCAATGTTTGGTATTTAGTTGTGAAATATATCCTGCAGCTTAATTTCTATAATCAGGCGAGAATTGGTACCGTACTGCAACAGCCAAAGAGCTATTCCGAGATATCGAAAGGCAAAGATACGATTAATCATGGAGTAGAAAAATAAAATAATAAAAACACAAAAACAGCAACTAAGAAAGGAAACTAGTATGTGCGTCTGTCACGTGTGACCCTCCAATGCCTCCAGTGCTATATGTCTGATGTCCTCCTTTCTCTCTCTCTCTCTCTAACAAAGAGTCATACCTCGACAGTCATGTTGCCCATTATGGCTCTCTGATGACCCTCCAATGTCTCCAGGGCTATACGTCTGATATCCTCCTCTCTCTTACCCAGGAACTGTTGACAGGCTGCCTGCAGCATCTCATGGTTCTGTCCTTGAATCTTTACCTAGAGTACAATACAATACTGTACTATACAGTACAGTACAATACTGTACTGTACAGTACAGTACAATACTGTACTATACAGTACAGTACAATACTGTACTATACAGTACAGTACAATACTGTACTATACAGTACAATACAGTACAGTACTATACAGTACAATACTGTACTATACAGTACAATATAGTACAGTACTATACAGTACAATACTGTACTATACAGTACAATACTGTACTATACAGTACAATACTGTACTATATAGTACAATATAGTACAGTATAATACTGTACTGTATGGCTCCGTCTCTGACAGTATCCTCGGATACTGAAACAGACGTTAAACTTAGTTATACAGCTTTTACAGTAGCATCCCATGGTTCTGTCCTTGGATCTTTATCTATAGTACAATACAATACTGTACTATACAGTACAATACAATACTGTACAATACTGTACTATACAGTACAATACTGTACAGTACAAAACATTCTAATACCATAATAGACAAGCAAGAGTCTATCTATCTCTTCAGTGCTTTGTCAGATGTCAAGAAAGTAACTTGTATGCCAGTCACAGTGACCACTAAATATATCTAATGGCCCTGTAGGCCAGTGACCTATCTCCCTCTCTCTCTCTCTCTCCCTCTCACTAACAGTGCACTGAATAACGGCAGGTCCATTCAATATGACAATAGTTTGTAAATATTTATGTGACCACCATAGTACTGTCAGGATCAATATAGTATTTGAGACACCCTTATAAAATATAACAGAGTTAATATAAGTAGGCATACATTTCTGGGTCTATAACTCTGAGGGTCAGGCTGTAAGGATCTAATTACAACTAAGACAAACACAAATGTCATAATTACAGTTATAAATTATTAGTTATAAATTATTACAATTATAAATTATTACAGTTATAATTGCAATTATAACAAATATAAATTAACAACACATATAACACAGTATAACATATGAAAATAAATAAGATACAATGTTAATTAAACTATGAGCAACGGAGCATTGCATTAAATCAATACAAACACAAACATACAATTTATGGATTTAACGTCTGTTTCATAATCTCAAGACGACATCAGGGACGTCTCCAGCAACACCAGCAATACCAACTGGTTCACTCTAACGCAGTTAGAAAGTTACAAGTGATAAAAGACAACAGGGGTTGTTGTTGCTGCACACCGGAGTGCTGGCTGCGTAACAGACTCCTTCCATCCACGTCAGTGTAAGTTCAAGCTCAGAGGACCGCACTTTGCTTTGCGGCCCCGGCCTACCTCATATAATATGATTGGCCCCTTTGGAATTAGGCCACAACAGGGATCAACAGAGATTTTTAAATAGAAAACAATGGCTACTATAATTGCTTAACCTCACAGAGCCTAGGCTCTTTTATGGTCACCACCTTCTATTTTGTTTATGTGTTTACATTTATATATTATGTTTACAATTATTGATTGTGATGTGTTGAGATCAACAAATAAAAGAAGATAATAAAAACAAAAACACAGGTAGAACAGAGGTCAACAGGTGGAACAGGGGTCAACAAAATAGCAACTAGAGTGCTACCATCAGCCATGTCATACCTGTGCTATGCCGGTGACAGAGATGGCCACACCCAGCTGAGTGTAGACGTGATCGCTCTGAATCTGTAGCGTCATCGTATTCAGTGAGATCCTACAACAACAGTAATACAAATCATATTCAAGGGAATAACAAATTTTGATTAATTATTATATACTGTTGTTGTTGTTGCTCACCCATGATGCTAGCTGTGGTGCCGAGACCCTCTATCCTCTCACTGGGAGGGTAGCATGGTTCACCCTGCAATATCATATCCTGTTGTTGTTATTGCTCACCCAGGGCGACAGCCATGGTGCCGCGCCGTCACTCTCTATCCCGTCATAGTAAGAATAAGCTCATATCATATCCTCATCGACATCATCAAGTTTAATTAGATCTTCGTAAGTATCATATTACTGCTTAAATATCCTTATCACGGCAGTACAGAAAAACTTTCGAAAGGCCAAACAAAGTTCAATGACATGACAGAGCAAGAAATAACAATGTTCTATGATTCATGATCACTTAAGTAATCAACTTGCTAGCCAATTGCACCAATGACTTAGCCATCCATTAAATTGATACAAGTAAAAATTTGTAAAACTAAATTTAACGTATGTTTCCGTATTAAATGATATTGTCAGAGACAGAAGCGACTGGGATTCGAAGTGACGTCCTGCTTACCAAGCAAGCGCGTTACCGACTACACTAGTATCCAATTGAGACATGGACGTTACAGTAATTTTGTATGTGACCGGGATGTAAAGTATTTATCAGTAAAGGTAAAGGTAAAGGTTGCGTGCCATATTTGTTACCAACATAGGCATGAAGCTGATCCCGATCCTGAGTGATTGCAGCACACAGGTGACATAATGGTGCCCCACTCTATACAATCCAATTTTGATAATTGGATCTTATACGCCAGAGTTATGGTAACCTTCGCAATCTTCCAATCAGTAATCAATCAATAAATGTGAGTAAAGTATTCATACCTCTGTATGGTCTGGATACAGGGCCATACAAACACCCGACCACCAGGTATCAGCAGCGGCTTGGTCAGGCAGCACCCTGTCACATAACGACACATTCATTTAACGTATATCACATCCTGTCACATAACAACACAATCATTAAACATACATATCACATCCAGTCACATAACAAAACAACCATTTAACGTGTATCACTTATCAACACAAGCATTTAACGTACATCACATCCAGTAACATACCACTGACACCAACCAGCACAATCATTCAACACACATCACATCCTGTCAGATAAGATTTCACATTTATAGTCATTTAGGCCTACCGTATATATCATCATATCACATAGCGACACAATCATTTAACCTAGGCTACATCACATCCAGTCACATAACAAAACAACCATTTAGAGTACATAACTAGCCGCGGCACGATTAAAAAACTGACCAAATTTGGGGATACACCCAATTTCATCAGGGTCTCCTGGGTTCCCCTATCTTGGTGACATTGGCAGCACCTGCTTTGAATGTTACATGACTACTTTGATCATACTATGTCAACATTATATAAAATATGGATGGGGAACGAAGGCCAATGGTCCAAGCCTAATACCATCGCTGATCAAGATGAAATTCATTACGGCTGATTAATTCATTCATTCATGATTAGGCCTACAACTGACGCCGATTTATTTATCAAAATTATTAACAGCTCTCTCCAAATTTTCAGCAATTGATACGCCTAACATTTCACCAAATATAAAAAATCTAGTCTATTTTACAAGCGATGGCCTATAGGTACATACCTGATACAACCATCGCCTCATTAGGACCGCAAGTGTGGAACGGCATATTGGACGTACTCTTGATTAGACCTCTAGGATTTTATATTATCAAAATTGACGCAGATTAAATACGATCAGGATTAGTGCAGATTAAATATAAGATTAGAATTGCCGTATGGATTACAGTTCTACGGATAATTCGGCGAATCTTATTTAGAATATTAGGCGATTGATTGATTGTGAATGATTAATTAAAAATATTACAATATAAATTATGTTTATTTGTTTCCATAAAAACAATAACAACAAACATGGCCGCTAATTTCTCTTCTTCTATGAAGCGTTTAAGTTTAACCAGAAAGAATTTCTATCAGTGAACTTAACTTAACTTAACTTAACTTAACTTAACAGAATTATACTGGTTCAGGAAGTCTAGGATGACTTGTAACACCA
>JAQFZF010004054.1:0-10856 GCA_034695365.1 Enchytraeus norvegicus
GCACATCCCGCTTGGGACGTCCCTGACATCGCCTTCGGGTGAGGAACCGGACGTTAAATCCTCATTGATTGATTGATGATTGCTTGTTGATATTTATTTATATATTTAATGTTTCATCTCTGATATGGGTGCTTATTGATATTTTTATTTTAATATTTCATCATCATACACATTTAATATTTAAACCAGTGGTTCTCAAACCACTACCCGCGGGTAAAAATTAACCCGCCACCACTTTTTGACTCATCCTCCAAGCCATGTGAAATAGAAAATCCTGTGGCATTTCAAAACTGGACGTAGCCTAATTAAATACATCACTATGTCTGAACGTGAAGACTGAAAAGAAAAATGTGCGTCCCAACACACTTAAGCGAGGGGATCGGATCATAAAAGTTCAAATTTCACAACTATACGGTTATTATTTTTATGTGTAATTTTAATCGGTAATATTGCATTTTAGAATTTATTCCCTGATGGGCAAGGGGTCCAAAAATTTACCCCCCAATTCAAAAAGTGTGAGAACGACTGATTTCAACAGTGCATAACATAAAAAAATCATGTAAGGTGAGAACGGACAAGTAAAATAGCCACAGGCCTTTCAGCATTTATGTGACACTTGACAAATAAAGTCAGTATATTGCCTGTGCAGCTGGAGACGTCCCTATGTCATCGTCAGATGATGAGACGGACGTTAAACCTTATTGTTGCTTTACCTTTGTTGTATAAATAAATATATATCTTTCTAGTACACTGCCAAATGAGCACCCCATCGATCATCAAGTTGATCCCATCAAAAAGGCCATGCCTCTACCACAACTAAAATTTATGTAACCTTTTTCTTGGAATATATTATATATTCTGACTTCCGAGGTGATTTCCCGTTCCCTTCCTCAGTATGAAAATATCTGCGTTAGTCGGATTTTACGAAACGTGCAGTTTTCAGTTGGTCTATTTTCAAGTTTCCCGCATTCACCACGGACTTGTATATAAATACAAGAACAATATGAATAGAAGGATATGAGGGAGATTCTTCTACTTCAATCAATACAGCACAGATCGACTTGATAGATAGATAAACATAGGCCTACTCCAACAGATCTGTATAATATCCTAGACTGTCTCACAGTACAACGATCCCGTTCAGCTTTATTACATCATATGAAATACTTTAATATTGTCCCCACGCCACTCAACTTCCTTCTTGTTTACTTCACTTCTGAATCGCATCATTTGACGGAAAAATATTGACTTCCAATACAATACAATACATTATGGTTCGACGTCCGTTTCATTATACCATGACGACAACATCAGGAAAATTTATACTAACTTGTTACCTAATAGTAAAACTATATAATTTATTTAGAATCACGCGACACGTCTAAGTATTTCTTCAGTGTAAAACTTTTTCTGTAAAACTCAAATTCTTGGCTATTAAGTAATATTCGAACCCACCCCCCCCTCCGCCCCGCTCCCACCACCTTGAATCCCTATTCTCTCTGATCCCCCCCCTCCCTTTACATTTTGTACATTATTTTCTTACTGTACAACAGCGCCTCTAACAAACATATATATATGCATTTACAAGCGCGTTATGGCGGTATAAAACTGCTTGCAGTTGCATGGTCTGCTTGACACGTCCCTGATATCGCCTTCGGGTGAGGAACCGGACGCTAAATCCACATTGTATTGTATTGTATTATGCGGCCCATTGATGTAATGCAATAATTTTGGCTCAACGTGATCCCCCCTAGATTTCTTGGCGTTAGAAATGTCATTGTAAAGCCAGTAGATCGCAATCGAGGGTCGAGCAAGTAATGAAATACGGCTTCCGAGGTCCACAGAGCACGAGACTGGTTTATAAGAAAGGCCATGAAGCTATTCATTCGTTATTATTGCCTCACGATCTAGCAATGGTTTATGCCAATAGTAGATCATGAACTGTGTGTGTATGCGTGTGTGTGTGTGTGTGGGGGGGGGGGGTTAGTAACAATGACGTGCAAAACAAACATGAATAAAATTTGAAACGAGCTGAAGAGAAAACGAGATCCTAAACGGTGCCGGTCCGGTGATCAAAGGAGAGTCAAGCAGAATATGTCACATACTTTGCATACCAGTTGATGTCAATTTCAGCTCCACCGTTCATGTTAGAAAATTCCTCTTGGTCTGACTTAGAAATGAACTCAGAATGTTTTGATTAGGTTTCAACCAAGTCTGCAATCCACTAGACTATCTGTAACATACAACACAAGACTCGTCATCTCACCATATTATTTATTTTATTTATTTATTTTATTTTATTTATTTCATTTTACCGTACAATCATACATATTCAATAATTCAGTTCAACGAGAAAAGGGACACAAATGCGCAACGGCGCTAACATGTGCCCCGCAGGAGTAATCGAATATAAAAATTACGACATAAAAGCAATACAAGCAAAACAAGCAGGTAGAATAAAAAATAAAAAATACACATAAAATCTATACACATGTATACATATCTATACATGATGCAATATATCACTTATTAACTCAATTATATAATTATAGATCTTATTAATTCACCAAACATGGTTGCAGTTTAAACCAAAATAAACGAAAAATCAGAAAACAATAGAGAGAACATAAATTAGAGAAACAAATCGAAGTCAAATTAAATTATTAACAATCACTGAATATTACAAACACTGAAACACAGACTCCACCTGACTACAGTTAAGCAACCTTAATGTTGGAAATATGTCATTTAATTACCATGCCAATAAATTTAAATGGTTATAATTATTTAGGAAAATTAGAGGATACAAATATGGCTGCATGCTAGCAATAGAATTCTTATTAAAATACTACAGTATATTAGTGATTATACAATCACTAATCATCACTAATCAATTATGATTAGTGATGATCAGCAAGGTGACTTGACATCTTACAGGCTTACAGCCCTAGCTAGCTACATGTGTGGTCTCCGTTACAACATGCTACCTCACATGCAGGGCTTCTCTAATATCATCTGATAAGTCCTGCGGTTCATACAAAAGGCTTCAGGAGATATTTATATATTTTATGAGAAGCCCGTGATACGACCCAACTGAGTTGGTGTTGTACGACCCAACTGAGTTGAAAATACGACCTGACAATACGACCCAACTGAGTTGAAAATACGACCTCACAATACGACCCAACTGAGTTTAAATGCTGATATTTTATTGCGTTCTTGCACAGTCGAAAGCCATTATATTAACAATACAATGCAAAAGCAAAATAACATTTTATAGAGCCTCTATAATATACCAGTTATATCAGAGGCGTTTCTGGAACAGTGAAGGGAAAAATGGCCTGCCAAGAAAGAAACCCACAGAGTGTCTGACAGGTTTATCGTATACATTAGCTGGCAGAATTGCCGCGTGATCAAAAGGCAAAGGTACAATTAATCATAGACTGGGAAAAATACTAAACCCAAGAAGCAACGACTAAGAAAAGACATAGGAGTTCTAAACTAACATAGGCGTTCTGTCATGACATGTGTGAAAAATATTAATAAGAAAGAGTGAAAAACTGTGACCTGTTCATACATCAAAATAAGTTTCAATTTTCTGCAGAGGTTGCAGATAAAAGAATGAAACTAAATTTTTGTCATTGGTCCTTGAAAAATCAGTCCGTTCACAGCTGACTTCCACAGTCTATTATATCTCTAATTTCCCTTCAATAACTTTTCTCGCATGTTTTCTACGCCCATGAACACATTGTGTCACGGAAATAATTACCTTGTCTTCCGGACATCCCTCCCCCTCCGGCAAAAATTAGTGTTAAAATTTACACAGGTTGTCTAGCTGTTTTGGTAGACTACCGACTTTTTTCTCTATAGAACTTGAAATTTTGTACTTTAAGCAGTGGTTTAAGATGCAATCTACTTTTAATAACGACTATTAAAAATTACAGCGTTAAAGTTGAATCTTACAATAAAATATAAAACGCATCTGGTTTTGTTTCACTTCCGACAAACGGAATCGCTTTGGATAAACAATAAACTGATATAATATCGGAATAGGACGATCATATTCATGATATATTGTACAATGTATCTAGGAAATTGCATAGTACAATGCACTTTCATTAAAATTGTTAAATGAATAGAAGATTAAAAAGAATGATCAAGTAAATGTTCTTAACTATCCTTCTAGACGAAAGCATCTTGTTACTTAAAAATATATCCTCTGCAGAGCGCTTTTTGGAGCAAAGCTGTTTTAAGCTTAAGCAAAATTTTTGTGACGGCAATGCTCCATTGTATTGAGCCGTCTTGAGGAGAAGTCTTGTGCTTCTGAACCTTGACGTTAAACACACTTAAACCCTACCTACCTACCTCTACTAGCATTATGTTACTCTCACTCGGTGGTCTGTAATAGACTGCAGGGCTCTTTGTGGAGTAAAGCTGTAAAAAGCTAACACCAATCTTTGTGACGTTAGTGCTCGATTGTGTTGATCCGTCTTGAAGAGACGTACATTGGGTTTCTGAACCTTGACGTTAAACACGCCAAAACATGCTAATTTACATTTGGTTATCAAATACAATTTATTCCTAATTAGATAGGAAGGTCTACACTTCTACTATTAAACTATCCAGTGCTCTGCCACGTGGCAGGTCCAAGGCAAAAATTCATACACAATCAACTATCTCGCTCTTTAATAAGCACACCATCGACCAACCGAATAAGTCCGCCTCATCACAAATGCTTTGCCTTTTCCACATCTATAATGATGCCTTTGTTCAAGGAAAATATTGGTTTCCGAGGTGGTTTTACATTGCCTTCCTCAGTCTCTGCGTTAGTCGGCTCTTACGAAACACGTGCAGTTATCGGTTGGACAACTCTCAAATATCCCGGACCCAACACGGGAACTTCTACTGTAGCCCTAGTATTACAAAAAATTCAACGTGATGGAAAATATAACAATATACCGGGTCAGCTCTCAAACAGTTCGGCCAATGTTCATCTATTAGGAGGCAATTAGGTTAATTTTGTTCGGAAAAGAAAGAGCAAAGTAATTGTTGGAAAAACTTAAAGTGGGACATGGTACTTTTGCAAGAATAGCTTCTGAAAGGAATTTAGAATTAAAAGTAACAAAGCTAAATAAGTGGTATCAGCAGAAAATGTCGAGTATAATGCATGGATTATTTAATATCATATATACTTATATATCTCTATTAGTTAAACAAACATAGTAGAAGTTCAACAGAAACAAGCGAAAAATAAGAAAGAAACTGTATCAAAAGTTTTAGTCGATATATTTTTTACCTAAAATAATAACAACAGAAAGACGAGTTTGCGCGAAGTTGGGATTGAGAAGGTTACCACAGGTCTGGCGTATATAACAAAATTATCAAATTGGATTGTATAGAGAGATGATGGCGACCTCCCTATCAGATGAGCACTGTCACCTGTGTGGTGAAATCGCTCCGGATCGGGATCAGCTACGCGCCTACGTTCGGTAAGAAGTATGGCATACGACCTTTACCCTTTACTCGGATCTTGCAGGGATAATGCTAGTAATAAGGAGTATTAGTTATCACGGGTAATAGCACACGGCTCTAGAAAAATCCTAAATCACTTCTGTTATAAGTTAACACCGCGATTTAATAGTAATTAAGTTTTGTGACAGGAGTCTATTCTATAAGGAATTAAATTTAAAGGAGTCTAGAAGGTTAAAGGAAAAATCCGGAAAAAAAATTTAAGAATTACCACAATTTACTTAATTAACTTAATTAAAATTACTTTACGACGAATGTTTTGTGCAATAGTCCAACCTACTTAATAATGAGATTAAAGTTTTATTTTTTCAGTTATGTAGATCAAAAGTATATACACTGAACATTTGTAGTCATTTGAAATGTAGTTTTTTAATCAAGGATCGTGCAAAGCAAATTAACGACCTTTGTTTGTGGAAATGTCTACTTGAACTTTTATTCTGATTTTCTTTATATTCTATGCTTTCTTGTGTTCGTCTACAGGTTACCAATTGACAGCAAATTGTAAACGTCATCGGATATTTTGAAAAAGTCAGTTAAAGCTGCGTTTTGGTAAATCTTTAACACCAGAACTTTTTTCAACGGATGCATCATACATATGCCTTAGATGAGGAAACGAACGCTAAACCATTGTTATTATTATTATTATTATAAAAGCGATTCAATTAAGAACAAATTGAATCGTCGCCCAGCTGCTCGAGATCTACTGGGTAAAAGAGCCTCGAAAGCATACAGCATTGAATATCTGCAGAGTGGTCGAGAGCCTTTGCCAAAGAAAAGAGGTCTCGCGCTGATCCCCATTATTATTATTAGTATCATCATCATCAGAAATTCAGATATAAACGTGGATGTGCACAATTATTTATGAAGCTCGATGATGCAGCAATCTTGTATTTGCATTTTTGATCTTTAGACATATATTTTCTATTCAATCCGCACCGGTTTGTGATGATATTTGCTATTGGGACGTCTCTGACATCATCGTTGGACGAGGAAACTGACATTAAACTTTTATTAGTCGTAGTAAAAGGCAGCCTGGTACATTCTAATAGGGTCTCTCGTGTTTTGCTGTTTTCCAACAAGCCGACTAATTATCGCCCTGATAGCCGAGTCGGGTTTCGCGTGACGAGCAGCTATTATTTAGTATCGGATTTCGACGTTCGTGTTTCGACGGAATAAGAACAAGCCTTGATTACTACTTCCGGTGTTGTGTTAAACTAAAAGCAGTCATTTTACTGAGTGATGTGAGATTTTCTCTGAATGTGTGCGTAGATAGGGTAAAGTGGTGGGTTTAGCTTCAGATTCAAGTGCAAAGATTTCACCAAGTTCACTATGATTTCTTGCAAAATTTTACCGTCCAAGTTTTACAACTGTATAGCACTAAATGTCGATAGGCAAAATTTTGCATGTATTCGCTGGGTAGTTCAAATGTTGCTGGAGACGTCCCTGATGTCGCCGTCAGATGACGAACGGACGTTAAATTCGCATTGATAAAGAAGAATTCAGTGGAAAGCTACGATCGCCTACGTCTCAATCTGTTTACCTGAACCCTAAACGTAATACATATATATATACACCTGTGCGAATATCTTCCTCTTAACAATATATAAACAAATAAATAAATCAACCAATCAATCAATCAATCAACCAATCAATCAATAACTATATTTAGAAAGCGCCGCTCTATATAAAATGACACAGTAGCGCTAATAGGGCCTATGTAATTACAGCAACCCTAGCAGCCTAAGCCATTTTCATCCTGTATACTGAGACTGATCGCAGTTCCCAATATATGACTTAATATTCGCTGGTCCAGAAAACACAATCTCACATCCCCTCCCCTGGTCTACCCCATCCCTCTCACCGATCAGTGGCCATCGAGACTAGCATGTTTCAAACCCTGGTCATAGACGGCGGAAAGTTTTAAAATCTGGGGGGACAAATATTTTTGCGAAGACATTTATGTGACTTCCAGATACCTTTATTTTTCACTACTCTTCACGTACCTATAAAGATTTTAAATTGAATTTAAATCTTGGGAGACCTTTTATCATGTATGTGTTCCAGTCCAAGAATCTGAGAAGGGTTGGAGTGGTCCACAACTCCACATACCCCTCCCCCCTCCCATGTATTCGCCTCCAAAGCTAAGCCTAACCGAGCTTAAATTATTTCGAGTGACCAGAAACTGTACCCTATAAACACTGGGGATTCCGTTTGCTTTTTTGCCATGTTGTCTAGAATCCCTGAACTTTTGCTGCCTAAAACAAAGATGACTTCCAGTAAAGTATTTGGAAGAGGGACAACGGCAGGTTAAAAACATATTTATAACTGTCTGGCTTGGATGTCAAATTATCTGGTAGATAATTTTATTTTCTAAGTTGAGTCTTCTTATGACTGCGTTGATCGACTTCTATGAAACACGTGCAGCTATCGGTTGATAGGAATTATAATTATTATTATTGAAGCAGTTAATATCGTCATCAAGCAGTGATTTATAGTGACGTCTATAATTGTTAAAACATAATGTCAACTACCACTCACACACCTCTAACATATGACTTCCGGCCAGAAGAGATTCCAGCCTATAAAATCTGGGAAGCTAAGTACTATTCTATTAAAAAACCGGGGGGTCCAAGTCTTATTAATGCATATCTATCTATCTAGTGCTCTGCCAAGTGGTAGGTCCTGGGAGTCCAATTCCTATGTAACCCTCTATCGCTAGCTTTTCGTTTCATGGCATCATAATGTTAAAGATTCATGAGTGTTAATTATTGTCAAATCTTAGAGGGGGGGGGGGCAGATAAAATCTGGAGGGGGGGACACACCCCCTCATCTGGCTCTAGAACCTTCAATGTTTCCGGTTCTTTCATGAACATGTACGCACAAAATGTTGTTTAACGTAAATATTGTTTCAACGCAGGTGGCCGTCCTACTAGTCAGCTTTATTCTATAGCTTTAAAACTTGTGTTTTATTTTGCATAAGGCGACTTAGCTTGACATCCTGTACTAGAAAATAAAAAATAGGCATACATTGATATCCAAGAGAAGGTGGTCTGACAATCAAATTTTGGTAATTTGTTTTAACCCTCTGAATTAAGCTCCACCAATTATAAAATTATTATAAAAGATAGAGACCAGACCATCGCAAGTTACTGGGAACAGTGATTTCACGGGCTAAATGAGGCAGAGGTCGTGCCGTATCAATTGTGGCATATGACAGGCCACTCTACCCAAAAGCACGATATATTATGGAGTGATCAATATAATAACGAAAAACAAAAAAATTGCAACTCAAGAAAGGAAACTAGCATGTGCGCATGCCATAGGTGAAAATATATATGATGGAAAAGAAAGCCAAAGCTAATGCTTTAACTTTTCTTCCATCATATATTATATTTTCATGTTATAAAATATTAGATTCTGTAGGAGCTATAGATTTCAAAAGCTATTGTTGCCAATTACAGGCCGGGCTACTTTACTCACCATTGTTTAGAGCTACTGTTGTATAGAGCGGCGTTTATAATTTGCACGTATTGATTAATAAATTGAATAAAACAATGCTAATAGAAATTACAATGCTCGCCTAGCATCAGGTAATTTGATAAACATGCGGTAAAATGGCTGTTCTATTTCAGACTGGGATCTAAAGGGGTAAATGTTTAGCAGGAGCATAAGCTCGTGTCTTTTGATTTCAACACGACTGTTACGTGTTTAATCAATACTTAATGCACTCGAGATAATGCAGTGCATTATAACATGCTCCGTCCTTAGTTCTTTTATTCTTCTTCTTTATTCTAATTTCTTGTTCTAATTCTTTGTCTTTCTCTTCGTTATCTTTCTCTTTGTCTTTCTCTTCGTCTCCTTTTAAGTTTTACTTCTTGCTCAATGCTCATGTTTCATTTTTATTGTTAATTGTTTTTTTCTTTAATATTTTAAAAGCATACATACCCTGCCTTGGTTTTCCATCTTATTTAAATTATTTCTTCTTCTTTATTCTTTGTCATCCATTTTAGGTCTCATCTCATCGTTTTATATTCGTATATCAAAGAAAAAAGAGTAAGAAATGTTACTCATTCTGATCGTGTAAATTCTGAACGTATTCTAAGGAGGCGACCAACGCAGATTGTGAAACAAATGTCTGCGGCTCTGTTTTAGAGTCATTTTATTAGATTTGTTGATGGCCACGCGGAGAACAAGTTAGCAGACCGTGGGTATAAATTTATACCTTGAACCGACCATTGGTAATTGATGGATATTCTCAATTTCTCAATGTTAGCGTGTAAATGTCAATTACATTGTGCATAATTATATGTTGTATCAAAGCATTGCATACGTTTAATTGAAGGGCTACTCGACATGGAACCTCCCTGTATAACTGAGCCCTGTACAAACTCGACAGATTTATGCCATGGACCTGCCGTTAGACAGTGCCCTGAGATATATATATATATATATATATATATATTATATTATATATATATTGCATATTTTAAATTCAATGTAGGCTTACATGCCATTCTCTTTCAAACTTCGTCTAATCCTTATAAAGCAATGAAGTCTAAGATGCCGAATACAGTGTGCCAATATCATGCACCAGTACAGGTACAGGTATTACAGTATAATGAATCCGGGAGAGCTGGTAATGCAAGGCGATAATGGAAGAAATGCCGCAAACTGGAATTCGACTTTTATAGTAACATCGGCGGCCGGCTTGGATTTGAGCAATTTTGGGCTAAAATATAAGATTTTAGCGGAGGAGGGGGTGGGTCTAAAGTTTAACCATATTATCAGGGTTATAATTTTAATTATTTCTTTTAAGCTACACTTAATAAATCATTCGGCGTAATTAATTTTTATAAATAATAATAATAATTAATACAGATATAACACGTTCCTGTCATCGCCCTCGAGTGAGGAATCGAACATTAAATCCTAACTTTAATACTAGTTTTATGGCATTGTATTGTATACATCTCAATACGAAGCCGAAATTAGAAACGGCAAAGCTGCCCAAATGTGCTCTCAGCGACAGACAAGGTTGGGTCACGAGGCTATAGACATGAAAGCGTGGTTTATTATTTGAGGGGATTAATTACACACCGAAAAGGGGTCTGTACTACACAAGGCCCCCAAAAAATAAAATGATCACTGAATTTGAGGAAAGCGAGCGAGTAAAGGGCAGAATTAAGCCCCGAGCTAATCTTGTCACACCGTAATGCTGCATGGGCTGTCACAGAGAGAGAGAGAGAGAGAGAGAGAGAGACAGAGAGAGAGAGACAGAGAGACAGACTGAGACAGAGAGAGAGACAGAGACAGAGACAGAGACCAGG
>JAQFZF010004055.1:0-10856 GCA_034695365.1 Enchytraeus norvegicus
GACGTATTTTATGCATGACCAATAATGAGAAAGTCGCAGGCTATATGGCAAAACTGAACGTGTGACAGCAAATAGTTACTGCAGACGTTCTTGAAACTATACTAAGTTTCCTCAACTCAAAATATGCTTTCAATTACCCGAGGGTGTGGTAGTCAACATATGAAACTTGTTTGAATTGATACGAGGTCACATCTGTTTTTCACAGTCGTTTCATTTCTAATTGTCTGACTTAAATGTTCATGCCTACTCTCGGGTTTGTGAACCCTTCAGTGCTAACCTAATCAACTCTACCATTGTCAGAAATTGATCAGATGAGAGATTTTAGTCGTGACACATCTTCCAAAGCTAAGTACAGGAGTATCAGTCTGGTGCAGTTTTGGATTAACACGAAAACTGAAGATCCACAACTGTCGACAGAGAGTTCCGGATACTTCATTCTTTTCAACCTCCTATCTGTGTGCATCTGGATTTTCTTCACCAACAGCTAGAAAGACTAAAGATGGAGTGCGATGCTGAAATCGATTTACGTTAATGTCAATCTCATCTCACATGTGCACCCCCCATTGATAAACTGTGTGATCAGATTCGGGCACAAGGGTCACATTAGCACGGCACTATGTTATTATGTTTGTTACATTTCTAAGTTATAATAGTGCGACAACATTTCTCATCCTGTAACGTTAACATTAATTACGTCTCCGTGGATCAGTGGTTAGCATGTCGGCTGGTTTGTGTCGACTGTTGCGCATAAGGTCCGAGTTTCGATTCCCGGTCGAATCAATCAGAGAGTCAAATCTCGGATGTACAACGGGCCAACCAAACCCATCATTTCTTCATGGGTCGGATAATTGAGTACGTAGTATTTGACTACATCGGAAGGTTGCGAAGGGTACTACAGGTCTGGCGTATATTATCCAATTACTAAATTCGATTGTATAGAGTAGAGCTGGAGACATCGCCGTTGGATTAATGACTATGTCACCTGTGTGCTGAAATCGGTTAGGATCGGGATCAGCTCCGCGCCTACGTTTGGTAACAAATATGGCACACAACCTTTACCTTTTTAATGTTAACATACTAAAACATTTCACTTACTATAGGCCTAACTGAGTTGCACAAAAGCTTATAATTATAATATTAGTCTTCCTTGAGATTTCCGAAATTATGTTAGATGTTCCCCGCCCGTCATATAAAAGGTTGTGAACCACTGCTATACACCATAAAAGAGCACCAAAATTTGATAGCAATGAATTCTAGATGTATAATCATTTTTACTAATTTTCGTATTGTGAATTTGATAGGATCGACGATTTTCGAAAATTTGCTCCCACCATGGAGATCTGTCAAATCGTCCTATCTCGCCCCATTATAGGCCCAGCTATAGAAGCGGGGTTAACATTGAACTATTCTTGTCTATTATAGTGCAATTCTTTGCCTCCTGATCTAAGTTCTTGCTCATCTGTTCCCACTTTCTGCAGTAGGTTAGAAACGCATCTTTTTCCACCATAGATATTGAATATTTGCTGACTGTCTTCTGATCACCAGACCGGCACCGTTTTTGATCTTGTTCTCTCTTCAGTGTTTCTGCCAATCGTTTTTGGTGAACCGGTTTGCTGAGAGACGTCCCTGACATGATACTTGGATGAGGAAACTAATGTTTAATCTTTATTATTCTTTTTATTAATTGTATACTATGGATGTAGTATAACGTATATATACTGTAAAGGCTACTTTATAATTATAGGCATACAATCTTCAATCTTCATTGATGATGCAATTCTATAATGGTTCAGTTTTAAACAATATTACCGGCATGTCTCTTGAGCTTAGATTTTGCAAGTATAGACTTGAAATACGCGCATCAATACAAGATTGCCATATGTCCTACCCCTGTTGGGTCCGTGCCACTTGGAAAGATTCCAATCGACAGCTGCCTGTGTTTTGTTGGAGCCGACTTACGCAAATACTGCAGTGAATGGCATAATAATCTGGGCCATGGCTTCTGTGCTCTAGTCCAATTGGTGGCTCAAATTTCAGACATACGAAGGTCTTACCACATCGTATGTGGCCAATGCCAGATTAGATTACTTTTCCCGACATTGTTCCAAACGGCATCTCTGCGATACCAGTAGCGTAGATTCAGATTCAGGGCCCCCCTGCAAAATATTTTATGTGGCTCCTGCCCCCCCCCCCCTCTTTGACAAACATTGGTAGACAATGTTAACTTTTCCTACTGGTAGACATCACATAGCATTGTGTGAAATGTGAATATGACGGACGATTTATGTACTGCGTAAAATCCCGTCTCGAAAAACACGGGCGGCGGGCCGGGCCCCCAAAGGGCCCGAGTCCCCCTGCGTTTCAGGATCTGCAGGGGCGGTAGTTACGCCCCTGTGGGATATTTAGTTTATAGAAACGCTAAAAAATGTTCTTTTGCATTGTGCTATATCTAAGTACACAGAGCGGTGCGCAGTACGCACGGCTACCGTTCTACACGGCTATTAATGCTACACTGACGACGGGAAAGCTGGAATGTCTTACAGCACGCACGATAGACACACCTCAATCAATTCTGGATAGCCCCCCCCCCTCAGTCAGTGTAAAACTACATCCTTAGTTGGCTCAGTACAAATATTATTATAAGATTTTATAGGTCAATGTAGACTACAATTGTACAGGCATTTCCTTGCATTGACGGACGTGATGTAAACCGGACGTTAAACAGATTCGCATTGTAGTTAGGAAATGTGATAACACGGACGCACCCGGGCCTAAAAACCCTTTGGCACGGGTTCATATCGGTCCTGGAAGATGGAAGGTTAATCGTGTACCTACGCTTTCTACCTTGCGCGATATCAAAATGGCAGAGGTATGATTAATCATGTAGTGATGGAAAAATAATAATATCGAAAAAACAACAATTGAGAAAGAAAACTAGCATGTGAGCTTATCATGTGTGAAAGAATATACGATTAGTAGAATCGACGGTTGTTGAGTAGCAAATGGAGTAAGAGGCGACGAACACATGCTGATCTGTTCCGTAGAAGAAGGCAACAGGACACCACCTCAGACTCTTATAATATCGTTTGAAGCAATTTTGGATCTGATTTAGTACCAGTGGCGCAGCTTCAGAATCAGGGCTCCCTGCCAATTATTGTAAATTTAGCTCCTGCCCCCCCCCCCCCCAATAGACATTGGTAGACAATGATATTGTTATCTATTTTCTCTGGTGGACATCACATAACCTAGTGTGAAATGTGAATATGACGGACAATGTATGTGCTGCGTAAAATCTCGTCTCGAAAAAAAACACAGCGGCGGGTCGGGCCCCCTTGCGTTGCTGCGTCTGCAGGGGCTGTAGCTACGCCCTACTATTACATAGGCCTAAGTATTTCCACTACCCAGGGCCTGTCCTTATAAATGATGATTGATAATGTAAGCAGGTTAGCACAATTATTTAATACTAGTTTGGCTGATTTTAGCTCTAACTATACAACTATAATACATGTAAGGTTAAACTATAATCACGTAGGCCCATGAAAAAAGTATGTTATAAACTGTGAACAATCTCAAATGCTATTCGATTTAGATTAGCCTGTGCATGTTTTTCTAGTTTCTTTGCACTATGCTTTTTATGCTGCAATTCGATTTGTTTTTTATTAATTTATATTTCTTGTTGTTTTTCTATGCTCAAGTGGCGAATAAAGATTGATATATGTAAAATCGTTCAGGTAGCCTAATCAACTGAATTGAAGTTGAATCTAAGTTTGCAGAATAAAATATAGGTTTAATGTCCGTTTCATCATCTTTCGACATCTATCGGAGTCGTCTGAACAGCAGCTGTTATGTTAAGTTTTGATCTATGACTTATCAGTTTTTCAATAAAACAAATTCATAATTCACAGTGGCGGATCTAGGATTTTTGAGGGAGGGGCAACTACATGCATTTATTTGAGGGAGGGGCCAAAGGGGGGTGATGGGGGGCCAAAACGGCATACTATGCGGATTTAATGCACAATTTTCACAAATTGGCCTATTTTTACAAAAAATTCTTGGCCCCCCTCGGCTCGAGTGGGGGCCATGGCCCCCCCGGCCCCCTCAAAATCGGCGCCTGATAATTCACAACCGATTTTTAAATTTTATTAGACCTATATGATAATGTGCGAAGAATGTTTCGATCTCCTATCAAATCTGAAGCTCTACATTATGCTTTGACGTTGTTTTTGTTTTCATTTGCAAAATCATGCTAGACAAATCCAGCCAGTCTGCGTAATGACTTAGACGACTACGTTACAGACGATCACGTTTCAACCGGTAACGTTGGAGGCGATCAATCCGAGTTAGAAGTAGGGATATGGGTATTGGTACGGGTTTGGATAGGTATAGGCAGCGGTTCCCAACCTGTGGGTCGCAACCCCACGTGCGGTCGATTTGGAACTTTAGTGGGGTTGCCAGATCGTTATGACAAATTTTGTCAACCCTTCCTCTTAGTCAATTCTGAGTCAAGCTATTGTGTTGTTGTTGTTGCGCACTCGAAGATCAGCCGTGGTGCTGACCCCCTCTATCTTCGTCCTTCGTCCCTCTATCAAACTCTAGAGCTTGTAATCACAACCAGCTCTATGTAAAATGGTACTCCTAGTAATGTACACTACAGTTTTCTTATTGTCAAAGTTTACATTAATTTACTGTTTATTTATTTCTAACAGTTTAATGTCCTATACTGTCATAACGAGGGGGGCTGCGATCACTTCCTAGATTTTTTTGTGGTCGACCATTGGAAAAGGTTGGGAACCGCTGGTATATAGGGATGGTGAAAATGTATTAAATGTTTCAATCTAACCCTTTCTTTCTTAATAATTAATTAATAATAAATAATAATTTGCTATACTTAAACCTTCAATGTAAATTCTCAGTCTTTCTTGGGAGATGAGTCCTAACTGAAATAGGATATTAAACATGTAATAAACTACTACTATACAGTTATTGTAGTAGATAATTTACAACTTCATCATGATATACGAACAATTTTACTAGCTGAAGATATTTAATAATCGTGTGAAAAATACACAATAAAAAATAGAACGTAAATTAGAAGCAGATAGAGTCCAACGATGAAAGACTTTATATACTGTAACTATATACTTAAATCAATATTCAATATAGGTCTACATTTAAACCTGACTCATATCCCGATAATTTTATTAATGCTATTTATCATCATTATAAATTGACCTCCACAAGGGTAAACCGTCCAGGCCATATAAACACTATAGACCTATTCTACCACAAATCGAGCGATGAATTGACTATAATACAGGGGAAGCTCTTGTTTGGCTCCATATAAAGCTCATTTATCCATATTTGGCTCGAATAAGAGCCCAGTAGCCATTGTTGCATCACGTCCAGCTTCTTTTGTAATTTTCGGAGCGAGGCTGGAATATATAATATAACATCAGTGGCGAAATTAGAATTTCTATGGAGGGGGGGGGGTATATGATTTTTATCGAGAGGTAGGTTAAATCGAGTATGGCAGCACAGTTCCTAACCCTTTTCTTTAATCGACTTATAATTAATCCACGGCATGGTTAGTGACAACAGATTAACTTTGCTCTTTCCTGTTTGGCTGTTCCTTTTGATTTAGGCTACTTCTTTTTTGCTACAGTTTCCATGTATGACTTTATTCATATTAAATTTCAATTATTTTCACTCACCTGTTTAATTAAGTTTGCACAACTGTTCTTTCTGACTTGTTGTATGCTATGTCAATGTAGCTTCTGTTTGATGTACTTCGATAATAAATAAAGGAATAATGGAAACAAAAGAAATCGAGGGGCCCTTGGGTTGAGCCTCGACATTAAACACACTCAAAACTTGAACAAGTGGATAATTTTGATTATTAACTCATGTAAACAGGCAATATGCTACGGGTTTCTTGTAATTAGGAAAAATTAGCAGATTTGATCCACAGTTTGTCAAACGTGTCACAAAAACTCGGCCCCCTCTCGTCGTAGAGGGGGCGCCATGGCCCCCGCCCCTTAAATCCGCTCAGGTATTTCGAATAATTTTCCGCCTCGGCGTCGTCGCAGAGGTTCACCAGGTAAAATAAAATGAGTGCGTAAACGATTTTCTTTAAAACGAAGAATCAATTAGCTAATCGATATGAGAGTTGCTCATAATTATAGTAGGCCTACGTCAGCATCGGGATGGAATCATGGTCGGACATTTAACCGATGTGCTAGTGGTTCAACCAAACGTCAAGTGTGTTAGATAACGCTTTGCTCACTTTTAATGTAAACGAAACTTATGATTTCTAGTATATTTTAATGAAAGCCTTTAGGGCCTCTAATTTTAATAACATCAGTAATTGTTGATCGATGCTGTGCTCATTAATCAGCGAGACAACAGAGACTTTACGAAAAAATGCACAATTATGATATTTGTAACCTACCAGGCAAATTGCAAAGTATGGAAAAATAGTCCGAAATGTAGTCTTGTATTGAATGAAATAATTAATTTGAATAAGTAGGTATAATTCTAGTTTGTGAAATAATGGCTCAATCAGCCATACAACGGAATACGTAATCACTAATCACACTGTTCAATAAATTTGAGATAAGAACGATAACAATACATCACAATAAGGGTGTTAAAGTTCTATTAGTGAGCTGTAATTATTTTTAAATTTCAGTGTTGGATTACAAAGCATGAATAAGAAGATTGGTCTATGCAGAGTAGACTGTATAATATTACATGTAAAATTGTGAAAAATACAACGCTTTGACAATTGTGTAACTTTTGGTTAACATTTAAGCCCTTTCGTACTCTTTTACAATTTGTCTAACCTACAAATTAGTTTTACAACAAAACAATGAGAAAGAATTAGTATCATCTGAAAAGAAATTCTGGTTTCCAAATAATTTTCATTTATCGTTCAGAGCCTAATTTTAGTTTCTATTTCTATTCAGTTTGGCAACAATAATTATCGTTGTTATTTAGTTTCAGTTAGGGGGGAAATCAATAATAATCGTTTCAGTTTTCGTGCACGACGATGCAATAATTTTCGTTTACGTTCAATTTTAGTTAACGAAAATATCACTGATCTGAGCCTCGCATTGTGGTTAATCAGCTGTCATAGACGAGTAGGCCTAATAATTCTATAGAGGACTCAGGACTACACGGAACACTGGAGTTTAACGTTTATTTTCTCGTCCATTGCTGATATCAGAGACGTATCCGGTTCCGAATAGAATCCGGGATCTCTGTCTTTGGAGGCATGAGTAGACTATTAAATAGTGCCGAAGACTTTCGAAGGGGTTTGGTAAAATGGTTAACGGGTTTCCCTCAGCATCGAATGATAGCCAGTGGTTTAGGAACGTTGCCCAGGTCAGTCGACTAAACCATCCCTGGCACCTTTGAGCAGGGGTGCGTATCGGTGCCTGGAAGATCGAAGGCTCATCATGATACCTGAGCGACTGTATATCATAGCATGATACCTGAGCGACTGTATATCATAGCATGATACCTTTTGTCACTCCATCAAAAGGTAAAGGTAGAACTATTATTAATCATGGAGTAGTAAAAAAATAATAAAAACACAAAAACAGCAACTAAGAAAGGAAACTAGCAGGTCAAGTGTGAAAATTGTTCGGATCAATGAATATATAATTATACATAGAAATATTACATCTCCACTGAAGCATAGTCTCAGCTATCATATCAACATGTTGTCACTTAGAATTACTGATCATACGTCGAAAACGGGTTAAAAATTCGTCGGGCAAAGATCGTCCGATCTACAAATTAACGCATGCTAATGTAATTTCGCCGTCCGGGGTTCGAATCCCGTTATCGGCGCGAAAGAAATCTAGAAGACACGTAATTTGACGCTAGAATTTCCATATCGCCGATCCGATCTCGGTCTTCCTTTAGCGTCTTTTCCAGTCTTCTTCTATTCGGAATCTCGTACAAATATGCAATGTAGTCAGACGCGAATTTAGGGGCACCTGAGGAGGGCGGGGGGCTGGACCGTGGACCGTGGCCCTCTCGATTTGAAATTATTACATTTTCATCTATAAGAGATCAATATTGAACCCTTACCCTCCCCCCTCAATTTGTCTCCATTTAATTTGACGGCCTTTCTAGCAGCTGATGTTAAAAAAATTGTGCCCCTTCAAATATTAATAGATCCGCCATTGATTGTAGTGGCCTACGTTACCTCCGTATTGGAATGGTTTTTATTAAATATTAGTCGTTGAATAACTGCACTACTATTCTAAATCTGTGCTACAAGTAGCACAGATTTCGGCCGGTTTCAGCACTACTGAATTTTACATTACAGCAATTTTATATATATATTTTTTAATTCGACATCAACGACATTTATCAGTTACAAGATGTACAGTACATATAAAAACAGAGTTCGTTGAATGATGGACAAAGTAACCGCAGGCCTTGCAGCACTAGCGTGGCAATTAAAAAACGTCAAATAGTTAGAATTTAGGCTTTAGCGGTGCTTTAAAACAGTTTTCAATTTCAGATTATATCAAATTATCAAATTTTACAGGTAAAACATACTAATTTGGTCACATTCAAAACAGATATGTAATGAAATCAACTTAAAACGTGCAAATCTGTTCAAATATGGTTTAGTGTTCAAATTACTCATGCATAGAACAGGGGCGGATTTATGCAAGACGTGAGGGGTCATCTCTCAGATCGAACTAGGGGGCGTTGATCTCCCGCCCCCCCCACTCCGAAAATATTATGCGGCATTGCAGTGTTCTGTAACTCAGTGTTTCTCAAACTGTGGGTCGCGACCCACAGGTGGGTCGCCGACTCCTTTCAAGGTCTCAATAAAAGAACTTTTCAAGATAATTCTTTTACTAAAAGCCTACAAGGATCAAACTCTTATTTTGTATGCCTATGAAGATTTACACTTTTCACGTAGGCCTACATCTGATTTTGTACGACTTACAAGTTACATGTTTATGATTAGCAAGCACTGAATAGCCTATATAGTTGATCCATATAAAAATGCTTGATGGATCGCGGCTAAATTTTTATATTTTTAATGAGTCGCGATCCAATAGAGTTTGAGAAACGCTGCTGTAACTTAATAATAAACTAATCAATGGTACCATCAAAACTGTTAGGCCCATTAAAATATTATGACGTAAATTTTAACGTCTCTTTCCGTATCGTCCTGCTATCGGAGACGGGCCCGTCTGGGGCTGGGATCTCTGACATTCTGGTTGTTGTCAAATTACGCTGTCATACCCTCATATTATATTAGTGTTCACTATTAGGTATTTTAATAATGAACAATTTAATGCCGACTTTTTCTTCTTTAAAGAACACAAGTGATATTAAATGTAGTTTATTATAATTCACCAACACTATAGCAGTTTAACCAAACAAACAAACAACTAATCAAACAAACAAATAATCAAACAAACAAATAATCAAGCAAACAAATAATCAAGCAAACAAAAATTCACTAAATGAAAGAAATTAGAGAGAACTAAAAAGTAAAAATAGTTAGTTCAAAGAAATATCACTATAAAATCTCAATTACAATTCATGTGTTCAATAATATTAACATCTTTACTAACTGAGCATCTGAATTGAGCGTTCGGGGTTCTATGACTTACGAGCTTAACACTTTTGTAGTCTCTCCACTTCTGATTAATCGCACCTGTTAAACAGCATAATAAAGCCATGGAGTGATGGCCATCTGTATTGGCTATGGGTTCCCTTCTGAACCAAATAGCACAGTTCAAATCCTGGGTCAGTGGACAAATAATACCCAAGAATCCTTGCGCACGGGTGTGTATCGGTGCCTGGAAGGTTGGTCGAATATCTGCTCTTGCCGCCGATTAAGCTTTGGAGAAGGTAAAGGGGCGACTAATCATGGAGTGAAAAAGTTTACTCGCCAGATGCCAGTGGTAGTCTGTACTGTCGCTATTGTGTGTGCGGTCACTCAACAACACCCAAGGGCTTGTAAAGCAGTCTCGAAGTCCGCGACTAACGGCCATAACAGTGCAATAGAAATTGTCATGGAGCACACATTTTCCAGGCATCATTTTGACTGTGATATTTCTATGACTAAATTGTTAGGTGATCAGTAATTATAATCGCCACCACGGATTAAGATGGAAGTTAATAGATTTTCGGTGCTTTGCAATCTTGTATCTGTGATAAGCTTATTTCTGTTTGCGATTGGAGCCATCTCAAATTGATATGACATGCAGCCAAGAATATACACTTTTATGGATGGGACTCAAGGTCAAATTGAGGAGGGGGGCAGATGTAATCGACGAGGGGTGGACAGGGGATCAAATACTTAGAAGATCCGAATTTAGTACATAATTTAAAAAGAAATTAAATCGAGGGGACCACTGCCCTCCCCCTTCCCCCTGACCCCCTAAATTCGCGCTAGCTAAGCTGTTTGCAGATTGTGAATCAGATTAGAATATTTCATATTTAACAAGCCATACCGTCAATGACATCGCCTTCGGTTGAGGAACCGGACGTTTAATTCACATTGGATTGTATTGTTTATGATCGTAGCTCAATATTAGCTATAATACAGTCTCTCTCTATCTCAGTGCACTGCCTAATGGCAGGTCCAAGGCGTATAACTGTAGACTTTGTATGCCGTATATTCTTGGAAAAATTATTTTCTGATGGGATCTGGTCTACTTCATAGTAAATTGCGCTTCTTTTGTAACTTTTTGTCGATAGATTGATATTTTTGGGGGCCTTTTTGAAGAATTTAAAATATTTTTTAGTTATTCAAAAAGGCCCCATTCTCTACAGAAATGACCCCAGGGAATGACCCTAACCTGCACCCCCCC
>JAQFZF010004056.1:0-10855 GCA_034695365.1 Enchytraeus norvegicus
ATTGCTACTGGTCAACCAACCACCATCGCTTAGTACAGTGGTTCTCAACCTATTGTATAACGGGGAACACCAAACATTTTTTGCGAAATCTCAAGGAACACCACTATTGGCGGAACACCTGCAAGTTCTCCGCGGAACACCAGTGTTCCGCGGAACACAGGTTGAGAAACGCTGGGTTAGTATGTCGGTAAATTGGAAGAAATCAGTGCCAGAATGTTCGCAATATTACGAAGGTAACCACAGGGTTACTCATGATTTTGAATCGTTAAGAGTCACACTGACGACCTCATCGTCACCTTAATAAATTTGTCACTCGAGCGCTGCAATCGCTCAGGATCGGGCTGAGCTTCGCGCATTCGTTTGATATGCAGTACAACCTTAAGTTAATGTTTGCTCAGGTTAATGCAAAGTCCTGTTGCAGCCTATAAGTGATAAGTGATTGTAAGGCAAACAATAGTTTCATAGTAATTAATTCATATTGCTATACAATTTACCGCGAGCCATACGGAAATTGCAGAAAAATAATTCTATAATTACTTTTAGTATAAACATGCATCTACGTGTGTCAACCGTATGCATAAACTTGGTCGTATAAGCTTGAGACGTCCCTGACATCGTCTGACATTGACTTCGGGTGAGGAACCGGACGCTATATCCTCATTGTATTGTATAGTATTGTACGCAATGCAAATAATAAATTTGTTATATATCATAATAACAAGTTGTTAGTATTATTATCATAATGCCTTGGACCTGCCATGGTACATTATATACTGGACTAATAGGTAGAACTATGGTGGCTGATTGTGCCTTGTGTGTAATTGTCTGTATTATGGTTGATTACATTATGTGAACTTTTCAGTCTTACTTCCTGGTCAATAAAACTTTATTTCAATTTATGCGATGTATAATCACATCCGCCTCACACATAACCACATCACCTCATCGTATACCACAAGCTTATGTTATCTTCCTACTATAAATATATAATTAGTTTTGAGGAAATAGGATTGCTTGAATAAAATAAGAAAGGCCTATTAGGAGCATCTGGTTAAAGTGGGCCCCGCATATTAATCGATAACATGTTTGTCGGCTGCCGTTGTTTACTTTGATATATGCCCCGTTAGTCGTCTCTTTATGCAGACATCCATATGAAGCTATTTTTAAGTGTTAAATTCAAAACGTTGTCGAAATGGCCATCTATAATCTTTTACAATGATTATATTTTCAGATGACTCTAAAGCGAGCTACTATTCACCACCTCCGGCTGCAACCATGCCATCAACCATGTATATCATTCCAACAAGCACATATGGTAGCCAAACATACACTACCCCCGTTTCCTATATTTCCACTGCACCAAATCTCCAACCAATGGGGATCATCCAAATGAGCCCCCAGAATTCAAGCCCAGGGTCTCAGAATTCATCTCCCCCAGAAGGCAATGGATTTGGATACGCTGTTGGCAATGGATTAGTTAATGGGCCCTATTGTAGTCAATCGATTCCTTCCTCAAATGGTTTGATTGGTTTTGCACCAAATGCGGTTTCAGCTAATTCTTCTTATAATGGCTTGTCAAACTCACCACCAATGGCTGGATCTAATATTTATCAGCCAGGGCAAGCACCGTCACAACCGCATCATGGTCCCGGTAATTTTCCCACAAATGGAGTGACAAGTCAAGTACAAAGAAATGACGGAGCATATGTTGTGCCTACCGAGCATTCCTTCACCGCAATGATCCCAATCCCAGCATGCAATGGTTCTTCGACTTCTGCAGTCAATCCTATCTATGGACTCCCAGCTTATTCTACACATGGAGTAACTTCAAACTTGGCACACAACGAAGCTGCCAAGCCCAACTACCATGGTATACCTAATTCCACACAGTCTGTCTCAACCTCATACTATGGTATTTCTCCACCGATGTACAATTCTATTCTTCCCATTTCTGAATCCCAGACGAGTCTGGTTACTATGAGTCTGCCTTCCCAGGGATTTCCTGGGAATTCTCCCGGATATTCCCCTGAGATGGGAGCCCTCTTTGGATATGTGGAAGGTGGACAGCATCAGATGGTTGTGCCACAAGGACAGCAGGAGCTTTTGGCGATCCTCCCAGATGATATGAAGATGATGCTGTCTGGGTCATCGCTCTCGCCAAACTTTAACCCGCTCATGAACAGCGCTAAGTAAGTCTGCTGCTTGTTTCTTCATGTTTATCGACGTCCCTGATATCATCATTGGATGAGGAAACGGACGTTAAACATAATTAGTATTGCTATTATTATGATTATTATTATTCATATGTCTACTTTTGTTGTACTTATTGTTTGGCATGCTTTGTTTTCTGCCGTATACAATATTATCTAAATAACCCTGACATTGTCGTTAGACGGTGAAAGGGACCTTAAACTCATATTGCATTGTTGTGTGGCATCATGGCAGGTCCAAGGTACTCAGTTATCTCTTCGTCGTTTACTGTTTCACCAATTCATGAGCATACCCTTGATCTGTATTTAAATTGGGCCTGCTTCCTGGCTCTTCAAAATGCTTGTTATTATACTGATATCTGGAAATACTGTAGACTGGAGAGGTGCAATAATAGGTACTAAATATTCTAAGTTTGCTACAAGCATCATGCAAATTTATGTTTCGGTTGACTACGTAAGGAAATTGGTTAACTATAATTATTGCTATAGTAACAATTATTTATGTTATGCTTAATATAAAGTATTCTCAATGGCGCATATATTTTATCAGTTATAGAGACTTTAATTGAGTATAAAACTGTTTTACTTTCTCTCTTTTGACATGATTTATTGATACTAATAATATATTTGTTAGTAGTGATAATAATTGAAGCTGAAGAGAAAGCTATAGGCTGTAGAATGGTCAGAGCTAGGTATCACTGGAGTTGACCTATCAGGCTTGAGCGTGTTTAACGTCAAGGTTCAGAAGCATTTCAAGGCCTCTCCCCTAGATGGCTGAACACAATCGAACAAGCACCGTCAAAAAGATTGTTACAGAATTATATGGTGCAGTCTATTATAAAACAGTAAATATAGGAAGGAAGGAAGTAAGTTTGTAGTCAGCAATTAACTCCTTCGTATCTGCAAAAACCTTAAATAAGGGTAGCCTGCTATAACTAAAAATTATTGACATAATTATTACGGTACCTAACATTAAATTAGAATTCCGATAAAGCTTTCTTGAGCATCTGACCCCCCCCCCATTCTCAGGCCTTCGGTATTTCTCACCTGTTTGTGTGAATAACATCAAGGACTTATTAGTCTTTTTGAACCGTGATACGGGCTCAAGACAATCTTTTGTAAGTAAAAGATTCATTAAGCTACAGGGGCGCCGGAACGGGGGGGGGGCATTGTCGCCCGTCTTACAGCTTTAAAAGGAAGGGAATATGAGAAAATTGGAGGTCCCCTTATACCTTACAATAGTGCCCCCGAAAAATTGGAGGGCCTCCGGCTCTTTGCCAATATAGACAGATTCTTTCAATATAGCCTAATCATAAAGAGTAGGGTATTCAGAAGTTCTCAGTCAAACTTAGAATTCATTTAATAATTTTCAATCACCTGTTAAAATTTAATTAAGGTTATTCATATTATTGCTTTATCTGTCTGATTGTGTTCTGTGCATGCAGTGAAATTGTAGTAAATGAAATAAATAAAGGAATGAATAATTTTTTAAAAAATTTATAAAAATAATTATCATATTATATTTATATCAATTGACTCGAGTGTTCCAGCGAAAGATAGCTCATTGAGAGCAAATTAATATCTGACAAACTCACACATGAACGTGGTAGTTATTAGGCGAGGTCCTAGTTTTAACTTTTGCAACTCTGCAATGGGTGGCCACCATCACCTACTCTAATAGGTTACATAGCTTACATATAGTAACATACATGTAGATCTTAGGCAATGGTTCCCAAACTTTTTGGACCAGGGACCACTAATTTTTTTTCGGCATGGATCGCGGACCCCCGTACTAAAAAATGATTGGTAGTACTTTGACCAGAATAGACGCCAATGGCGGATCTAGGAAATCTTGGGGGGAGGGCAAAAAACACATGCAATTTTCTCGAGGGGGCCAAATCAAATCGAGACTAATCGAGTGGGGCAAGGCTCCAAAATAAGTGTTTTAATGCGTCAAATTACAATAATTTTTCAAATCGAGGGACCTGTACCCCCCTTCCTCGAGGGGGGGACTTGCACCCCCCCGCCTCCCAAATTCGCGCCTGATAGACGTCACTTTTAACGACTAGTGTCTGTACTTGCGCATATTCCAATGCAAGTAGCCTACACAAGCCAGCCCACGAAAGGCTGGCCTGTGAAAGAAAATCGTCGAGAACTCCTCTCGACGATTCTTTGAAGACCTCCTCTCCTGTAATTCTGGAAGGCATGGAAACAACGGCAGAGCATTAACAAGATATGTTCTGTCAATTTCTCCGTCCCACCAATATCTCACATGTAGATCAGCAGTTAACTGTGCTTGGTTGGCAACGTCGGTTCTTTTATAGCCGGGGTGCACGCGGCTTGCGGGTAATGAGGAGCTATTTTGTTGTTAGTTCCTTAGTTTGGTAGTTGAAAGAGCAATAAAAACGCTACTATTTTCCCCCCTCCCCGAAAGATTGGCCCTTGCAAGCATGGTGAAAAATTGAGTGCGGCCCGCGACCACTTTACCTAATTTTATGTGGCCCTTCGGCTCATCGAGGTTGTGCACCACTGCTGTATATTAAATTAAGAAATTATTGATTGTAATCAATAAAAAATGTAATACCTAGTATGCTAGGGTCGTACCGGTATTAAATATTCACATAGAATTTGCTTAGGATCCGAGTAGCGAAACAAAATATCGAGATTCTAATACGAATAGATCTATTGTACTATTTGGTCGAATATGTAGCTTTCACGTAGCATCCTACTCTGCAATGCGGCCGCTAGGCTACTATGGAGAGTGGACTGAAGTGATATTTAACTTAAGTCAATTATTATAAATGCGATTCTTTAATTTAATAATTTGCTGTCATACCCAGTGGCGGATCTCGTACGAGCGGGAATAGGCCTATGC
Source organism: Enchytraeus norvegicus (assembly GCA_034695365.1). NCBI lineage: Eukaryota > Metazoa > Annelida > Clitellata > Enchytraeida > Enchytraeidae > Enchytraeus > Enchytraeus norvegicus. Next base: position 5,086 of record JAQFZF010004056.1, read on the forward strand.
ATTTTTATCGAGGAGGGGCAGGTCAAATCGAGAGGGGGGGTAAATAGGCAAAAGATACAGATTTATTATACAACTTTTCTACATTTTCACATCAAGGTGGGGCCAGACCTCCTCACCTCGAAGGGGGCATCCCCCCTTCTAAATCCGCTTCAGATCCCCTCTGTATGGAGTCCTACACTCTTATAATATCGTCCCCCGCCAACGCAGTTTTCTCGTGAGATGGTAACCAGGACGAGTGACAGAAAGCGGAAGGAAGTTTTTGTTTCATCACCGGGTAACACTAACTCAGAGAAAACTATTTGACAAAAAGGTTGTTCACTCAGTCTTTAGAGACTGTCAAAGATTAAATTACGGTGGTTTCTATGGAGGGATAGATGGATGAAATGGTAAATAAATAAATCTATAATTTCAGGTAAATATTTCAAGCAAAGAAATACATTTAAACGAAATGGTAACTCTCTCAATAAATTATAAAACTTTCAATAATATTTCCAATACAATACAATACAATACAATGAGGAATTTTAGCGTCCGGTTCCTCCCCCGAAGGCGAAGTCAGGGACGTCTTAAGCAGACCATGCAACTGCCTTGCAGTTCTATACCACCAGAACATACTTGTAAATGCATGAACGGATGAGAAAGCGAGATCCGATACGGTTCAAGTCCATTAGCCAGGGTTAATGAACTTGCACATACCTATATTAAACATACTTATATCAATTATGCTAATTTTGGATTTGTTGCCATTCATTCTTTTAAAGCATGATAAATTCTTTTAGCTCCATGGGTTTTGAATTAAGTTTAATAAAGTTACGTTTTGCATTACTTCGTCTTATTTGAATTTACACTCGCTGACTTAACTTTACTTGCTTAGTAAGTCTCTGATAAAACTTGACTTACCTATGAAGTCCCTGATATCGTCGTCAGATGATGAAATTGACGTTAAGCCCATATTGATTGATTTGCTTGATTGATTGATTATTAGTCTCACCTTAGTCTCATATTGATTGATTTTTAGTCTACATCGGTTTCCAACTTCCAATTTTGATTTCATTTTTCTCAATTTTTTTCCATTTTTCGCAGTTTACTTTTGAGAGCAGGATCTAAAATCTAACAGATACTCTCAATTAGTCACAGTTTCTTAACAGCTTCGAAATACTTTTTCCATAATTAAAATCGCAGTATCCCTTAATCCCTTCTATATAATCCCTTCCTCGGATTTGAAATCAAAAGCGTCGCCCCAATGAGAAGATGCTCTGAGTCCCTGAAGGGAGCACTTGCTGTGAATTATTGGATTGACTAAGAAGCAATTACATCACGTCCAGTCGCCAGGGAGAGCCAACAGGATATGATCAACTCAAGGCTGATGAGTGACAATTATTTCTCTTACACAATCGGGCTTCTCTTCAGATAAAATGTCTAATTTTAGAGGATTGTTGCAAGCGGCCTAGACCAATGTATTGGGAGAGAAGAGAGAGAGAGAGAGAGAGAGAGAGAGAGAGAGAGAGAACATTGTTTATTGCATAGCATACACACCACACCGATCATTGTGCAAACACATAAATTGGCATATATACATTATACATATACAATAACGGCTATCAGTGAAGGTGAATACACCTTATCTAGTTGGCCGCCGGTTACACGTGAAATATATCAATATTATACATGACAAAATAAAAGCGACTCAAATTTGTGAAACTTAGCGCATTAGAAGATAAGTGCTAAGAATGTTAACTTAGTAACCACAGCGTGCAGTTGAACAGAGAATGCAATGTTTGGTTCAAAAACCAAGTCATACAAAGACGTCGTAGAAAAAGTATAAGTCCCTGATATCCTCGCCAGATGATGAACCGGATGCTAATTCATAATCCCTATACACACCCAGCAAAATAGTGGCGGCGCCGCACCAGGTCGCACCAGGTCGCACGACCTCGTAGAAAAGCCTCCGACCTGGTGTCCGACCTGTCTGATTATTATTATTTATTAATTATTTATCATCATTTTATGACCTGCTCTTATTTTTAATGACCCGGTTGCTCGTCACTGAATCCCCATGCAATCATACCAGAATGCAAGGAGAAATAAATTCAGACTTAACATAGCACGACACACCAACATCCATAGCGCTCTAAACTAATCCGTGTACATAAATTTATATTCCGGAAAAAGTTTATGGTGCATAAGACTGAATGGAGGTAAGGAAACCTTTGCACACACAGTCTCTTGTCTTTATAAATTAAGATGGATTGTTGTGCGTGGGTGGACGGGATGATATTCAAATATCATTGGATGATATAAATACAGCACATCAGTGGATTGGGATGTAAGGTGAAATATATTTATATCCCGCTGTTAGAAGCGGGTTTAATCTAAAAATAAAACACTAAAATAAACAATTATAACCTATTCAAATAATTTTTTTAATCTGAAATTAAAGGAGGAGGGCAAGTGGGACGAAATCCACAGCCTACCTTACAGCTTAGCTCCTACTACTCGACAAAAGATATCATGGCAAAATCTGACGGGGAAAATGGTTTTTCCTTGGGGGAGGGGGGGGGGGGGTGCAAAGCCTCTTGGTTTCTCTCTAGAACCGCCATCATTGTTCACAATAATAATTGTAATTCACTATAAATGTAGTTTTTCTTTCTTTGAGTTTACTATATAACTTTAAGAATAAATATTAAATATTCTGTATGTATTATCGATAGGAACTTTCGATAACTTTTTGAGAAATTACGTCAAAATGAACTGAAATTGCACTCTAAGAGTTCTTGAAGTATTTAGACAGTTTTCTCCAATTTGCATATTATGTTATATTTCTGTATTATAACACTTGTGATCTATTTAACCCCAACCTGTACTATAACTGTCATATAACTGTCATATAAACTGTCATATAACAAGAACAGTGACGTCATCACGTCAATTATTGACATAACCTTTTCAACTTGTCCCAATCCTATTCATTGTACAAAACACCAGTTTTACGACCTCGCAAAACGTGATGTACGGAAATTCATTAGTTTCAAAAGTAAACATACGTGGGTGTATAGAACACGAACCCTTGGTGTCATTGTATCCAATGTATCCGTGTCCAGCAGCGAATATGAACTTTTTAAAGGGGGGCGTATATGAATTTCTTTATCGATGGGGTGATTATATGGAGGGGGGGGGGCAGGGGGTTAAATTTGCGAAATATTCGTACTGGTATTTAATGCACAATTTGTCAAAAATCGAGGGGGAGGATCAGTGCTCCCTCGGCCCTCTTTAAATCCGTATCCTAGTTGAAATAGTTTAGATTTTGATATCATAAAGCACAAATCGTGAAATCTATTTCTAAAATCAATCAATCAACCTGTCTATAGTATCTATATTTCAATCATTATTAGTTTTCTATGTCACAGCTTTGTGTCAATTCCTCAGTCGTGCAATTAAAGATAAAGCATTTTAGTAATCAATGGCCACAGTCAGTGTGATCTTCTAAATACAATACAGTACAATGCAATGAAGATTTAACGTAAGGTTCCTCTCTCTCTCTCTCAGTGCACTACCCAACGGCAGGTCCATGGCGTAACACTGTATAGTTTGTATGCCAAATTCTTTTGGGGATAATTCAGTTTTCTAAGGTGGGTCTCCTAATACTTCCTCAGTGACTGCATTAGTCGGCTTCTACGAAACACGTGCAGTTTTCGGTTGGTCTATTCTCAAGTTTGCCTGAGTCAAAGCGTTCCTCACCCGAGAGCAATGTCTGAATTCATCAGATATAGAATAATCGGAGAGACCTGACCTCCGCGTCATTAATGAGACTCAATGACGTCATTGTCACATTGTGACACTCATTGTCACGCTCTGTGACAGTCTGGTCACAATCAATAATCCAACTATCAAGGTTGCGTCCCAAATGATTTAACCTAAGAGGGTAAATTGGGCTCGAATCTCTATCTGTTTTGACGCTTATTTAAATTTTCCTTAAAGTTTCACAGCATTCGACGTTCCTTAGACGGCATCCATAAGTTGATAGTGATTGTAAAAAAAGGTAAAGGTTGTGTGTCATATTTATTACCGAACGTAGGCGCGGAGCTGATCCCGATCCTGAACGATTGCAGCACACAGTTGACATAGTCATTAATCTGACGGTGAATTCGCCAACCCCATATATATTTTAAACATATAAAATTATATGTTTAAAAAAGTCAAACTTTTCGTTACCGATATATAAAGTTAGAGTAAAAATAAATGTAATGCAACTTTTATCCCACGCTTACAATAAAGAGTTTCAAAAGAATTAATTATTATAAAAAAGTTATTTGATGCTATTTTATTATTAACTTTCAAATGCATTATACCTCTGATGTTATATAATAAATTATTATTAATTGAACAAAGTGTGGGCGAAAATGATTGGGATATATAAGGATTGTTTATATAAGAAATGTCATATTTCACTAAAAGACTCATTTTGCTCATTAGTGAAAAATATTAATTAATAAGAAGATCAAAATTGAAATTATAGCTGTTTAAACTTTTTGGAATGACTATTTAGTTCTTATAGTTTATGAAAATTAATTATACCGTACTGGAAAGCAAGTTCATATACGCCATCATCATTATCTCCTTAACATCTCTCTCTCACTCTCTCTCTCTCTTTCTCAGTGAACTGCCTAACGGCAGGTCCATGGCATACAACTATAGAGTTGTTTGTATGCCATATTTTCTTGCCAATTTTTGCTTTCTTAGGGGTCTCCTTAATCAGTGACTGCGTTAGTCGACTTGTACGAAACGCGTGCAGCTTTCGGTTTGTCTACTCTTAAGATTGCAGGATCCGACACGGCTAATTATATATAATCTTAAAACCCATGTCTATTATAATGTCACTATATATCTTTTATTAAGATTTTAGAAACTATTTATGTCTATATTTCGGCACAGATGTAGAAAATCCTGGTACAATGTAGACCTATTGCAACATTGTCGAAGGTCTATGCGCAGTTTTTTATTATAATTATCTAATCTTAATTGTTTTTCGCTTCATACAGAATGGCTTTCTGTATTCGCCTAATGATTTTACAACTTCCGGTTAGGTAGCTAAATGTTTGTTATCTGCCTAACTTTTCCATTTCATGACCACAATGGTAGGTCATTACCATGTAGCACTGGTTGATTTATTGCACCTGATAACTATTTCTATTCCTTCTATTTATTCATTTCTGTTCTTTTATTTTCAGTAGTGATGGGCAGTTAAATAAAAAAAAGTAGCTTAATTAAACAATTTCTTTAACAAGAAAATTCAGTTAACCAATTTTTTAAACAAAACAACAAAAGCAGCAAGAGTTTTAACTAAGTAAAAGTATTAAACTAGTCCAGGGTCGTTTACCGCCAGGGACACGTTAAAAAATATTAAACTATTAAAATGTTAACTAAATAAAAGTATCTAAATACTATGACTGCCTGAGTTTGTGTGAACGTGCCAGGATGGCCTTATTTGATTTCATAATGTAATATCATGCATGTATTGTTACCATTGAGTTGGTGACATGATGCAAATAAAATATATGATAGAAGTCGTTGAATGAATCGTCAACAGGAATTCATCATTGACTTTCCACTCTCCGACGACTCTTTCCCACACTCCGGTATCTCAAAAGTGCAGACGCTTAACTGCCACGTAACTGAAATCGACCTGGGCTGTCATGATATGGTCCCATCAGGAGAGGTTTTAGGGGGCCGAAGGAGGTATACCACCCTCCCCCCCCCCCACTCAAACGTC
>JAQFZF010004057.1:0-10854 GCA_034695365.1 Enchytraeus norvegicus
GACGTAATATTTGAATAAACCCTACTGTCCAGCTTCAAAAAATTATTTAAACTGTTGGATCAGATACTCTATTCCGGTATTGCTCTAAAGTGGGGCTTAATAAACCATTTAAGTTCATTGTTCAGTAATAGTTAATATACAGGGCGCACCAAAAAAAACCGCCCCCTACGAATTTGTTAAATATTTTCGCCATCTGGTGTCTGTTTTTAATATAAATTTCTAGGATCATTCAAGGTCCAATTTAACATCTTCCTACCAAATTTAATCGAAATATGAGGTCTAGTAGCCGAGTTATTCACTTTTTTGCAGACCAACGCTACTTTTCAGATTCGATATGCTGTGTAGTATATTCTATTACAGAAAGCTCAAGTGTCGCGGGTTGACTTACAAGAAAGTGAATAACTCGGCTGCTAGAGCAAATATTTCGATGCAATTTGATACGAAGGTGTTAACTTGGATCTGAATGATTCTAAAAAATTATATTGCAAACAGACACCAGAGGACGAAAATAATAAGCAAAATCGTTTAGAAATCTCTAGTTTTAGGGGTTGGTGTGCAAAAAAGTAAATAACTCAGCTAATAGACCAAATATTTCAATCAAATTTGGTACAATGGTATTAAATTGGACCTTGAATGATCTTAGAAATTTCCATAACAAACAGACATCATATGGCGAAAATATTAAACAAATTCGTAGGGGGGCGGTTATTTTGGCGCACCCTGTATATTAGCAATATTGCAATTAGGACTAAATTTAAATTTTGTCATCTCGCGCCAGCTTTTTGTACTATTTTTCTTCAATGTTATTACTTGATGAACTTTTTTTAAACTTTTTATTATTCTAAAATTATGACCATTGTTGGGTTTGGGGAAGGGCTGAGACTAACTTGTATGAAATATATAGGCCCCAATAATATTAAACACCTTTAATATAACCTTGGTATCTAGTACGTTAAGTTACTTCTCATTGCATCCATTTAATGCCTGGGTTTCATATGATGCGACCCAGGATTTGATGCAGGCCTCTCAAGCCTCTTCAACAGAGACCGAACTCGTTACCACTGGACTATAACGCCATCGGAATAACAAATGGAGCCCCCTCATTTCTATGCCTGCTCAAGTTAACGAAATGCAGGTCTTAAGCGATATGGGTTATATGCAAATAAAGTGTAGCCAAATAATACGGATTGGTCAGTAAAAAATTGACATAAATAATTGGTCTTTCTGTAATAATTTCCTAAGAAGATAATAATAATAATATTATTATTATTATTATTATTTTTTACCCTGGATGTAAAGAGCCCGGTGGGTTTTATAAAAGCGATTCAATTAAGAATGAATTGAATCGTCGCTTAGCTGCTCGAGATCTACTGGGTTAAAAGAGCCGCGAAAGCATAGAGCGTTGAATCTTTGCAGAGTGATCGAGAGCCTTTTATTATTATTATATAATATTATTATATAATAATAATAATTTCCTATTATGTCCGATTCAATAAAAAAATTATTATTCTTGTCTTTAAGTTTTTCAAAACAGATTTATGATTCTGTAAATTCTTTTCGACCGAGGTCGGAACTTTGCGCAAATTTTTAATCGTTGATGAACAAGTTGCTCGATCACACACACCCACATTTGACTATCCGATGGTCTGCAAGATAGCAGGCCCGGGGTACAAATTCTAAAGCTTCCGGATCCAGCACGAGAATTACACTAAAATGATGACAATTATTCCAATTAGAGGGATAGCCCATATGGATGAAAAATTAATATTCACGTTTTTCCGGAAAACTATGGACAAATTCAGTGCGCCTTGACAATATAAATAGCTTTAGCAGTGTCGTTGGTTGTCATTTTTGGATATCTAATCACGTAATTATGACACAACGACTTTAAACTCAAACTACCAACCGACCATTGCGAGTAATAATGGCCAACAGGCGTTGAATTAGGCCATAAATGCGAATTTGGCATCTGTTTCATCATATCTGACGACGACAATTGGGACGTTGTCGTCAATAATATTAATACTTAAGACTGCTACTCTCTATAACTGCTGGACAATTCAGTCTTTTCCATTTAAATAGCAGTAGCGTGCTTTTGCATTCTATGAAATCGAGCCAGCTTTAGGGACGACTGCCCTAGTATTGGATGTATGTTCACCGGAGAAGTCACCATTGTGCAATAATGCCTTCAAAGCAAGCATTGCTCACAATATATAGATTCCATCCAGTTGAGTGAAACTGATAAACATACGATTACCGACGACATAAAAATTCTAGAAATGGGTTCATTGTAGAAGAAATTCCTCTTAATTGAAGTGGTTCCATTATCATCAAACTATTCTTATAGAAATGTTATTATTGAGTAAAATCTTAGACCTAATTAGGCCTATTATTGACTAATAGCGTGTGTGGCTCTAAAAAATAAAAAGAGTCAAAACCATATATGACGTCAATTTCGCTGAAAGGGGGTATGTTTCAGTGATTGGTGAGGCCTGATGAATCTTAATGTCTCACAGTCCAGATGAACCAATTTATAATTAATTTATATATTTATTTATACAGTTAAGGTGCATGTGTATCAATCAATCAATAAATAAGGGTTTCACGTCCGTTTCATCATCTGACGACGATATCAGGGACGTCTCCAACAAGACTTGTAAGCACTACCAATTGGTCCACTCATAACGCAGTTAACAAATCACAAGTACTGAAAGAGAACAGCGGTCAACACTGGTCAAACACGGTGCAGGTCCATTTATCCATAAGACCGATAATGATATAATGAAATGTCTATAAGTAGGGAAAAAGTGAGTCTTAATCTTGCTGCAGAAAGAAGTAATGCTCAAACAAGAACGAAGATGAAGAGGCAAAGAGTTCCATATAGTCGGTGCTGCAAAGAAAAAGATCGCCTACCTACAGTACCTTGAATTTTAGGAACCGTAAGGAGCATAGAATCAGTAGATCGAAGAGTGCGAGACGGGCCGGAGACGATCGATAGAAGGACACAAGATTGGCAAGATACGAGGGCTTTCCAAAATGAAGAACTTTAAGTAAATGACAATAAAGGCCACAAGAAAGTGGCACTTACATATTCCGACTAAACTTAGTTAGGCCTAATAAAAATATATACATGTTTGCACAGTATGAGTCACTAGTTTCGTTATATAGGCTATATATCCCTCTCTCTTAGGTACTGCCTAATGGCAGGTCCAAGGTACATATTCCTACTCACAATCTACTATCCCGCTTACTAATGAGCATTCCAGCGATTATCAAGTTGATCTATGCCTTACCACACCTAACATGCAGTCTCTTGTTTGGGATTTTTTAACATCCGAGGTAGTTTCCCGTTGCCTTCCTCAGTATCTGAGTTAGTCGGGTTTTACGAAACATGTGCAGTTCTCAGTTGATAAATTTTCAAGATTCCCAGATCCAATACGAGAATTTCGTTATATTTCGTTGTATTTCGTTATATAAAAAATAAGAAATAGTCTAACAATTTTCCTACCCGAAGTGCAACATCAACTTAAACTTAAGAATTCATTACCTTGCAGTGTTATCACCTTGCATGATCTATGATCATTTCATATAACTTTGATCATATATAGGGCATGCTAACCTATTATAATACGTCACAATAGTGTCTATGCACGCTTAACGGATAAATTCAAAATCCGGTTCATTCATTGGTTGCTGAGACAGGCTCAGATAGCGTCGCCATCTTTGTAAAGATCAACCTTCGACTCGTCATAGTTAAGCATTAAAATATGAACTGTCATATTTTAATGCTTTCAATAATTGTTTAAAATATCAAATCGGCTCCACATAATAATAATAAATACACAGAATTGTTATATGACATATCGAGATTAATATATGAGCTTCACAACAACACGTCAGCATCCATTTGAATGTTAGAACTCTCTAAAGTTTGTAATAATAATAGTGCACTACAAGTTATAAATAAGCTGAGATATTTGTAGTGATACGTCATATGAATTCTCGGAATAGTCTGTATGATGAGGACTATAATAATACTGAAAATGGTAGCGGGTAATAACGAGTGTACGTAAATACTACTCCAAATCCACACATGGAGTAAACCAAGCGGCTAAACATATGCCGTTGTCGTATAAGCCTCTGAACTGATGGAACTACAGAGGTGCAGTATACAATTATTATTACTCAAATATGCATTCTGGAGATGTACTATTCAAATGAGCAAACAACATAAGAATAGACCAACCGAAAGCTGCACGTGTTTCGTAGAAGCCGACAAAAGCAGTCACTGGTTAAGAAGACCCATATAACTGTAAATAAAAACAACATTATCTCACTCTCTCTCCCTCTCTCTCTGTTTTGTTTCTATATACCATCGTGCCCCTTCAAATCATGGTTTCAATTTAATATCGGCCCACTAAATTACTTTAATTTTTTATTTCAGTTGTTCAACAACTGTAGTTCCAGAACTGATTTTATTTGCTTCATCTTCGAAGTCTGTTTTGTTTAGCAAGGTGATTTCCGTGGCCGTATTTACTGGTACAGCTTCTATTGATAAAGTTGCAGCTGCCTCACATCCATGTTCTTCTTCTGTTACCAGCTGCTTCAATTCATCGGCTCTTACATGAGTTAAAACTGTGACCTCTGTGTCAGTAACTATAGACCTAGTCTCTACCGATTCAGCTGTCACGAATGAATCTTGAATGTCACTTTCCGTTGAAGTAGATAAAACCGGGATTTTTATATCCATCAAATTAGCAATTGTATCGTAATTGGTTGAATTAGAGTCTTCGGTATTGCCTCCATCCGTCTTCGTATTGTCACCGATACGTTGAATTGTTGTTGAAGCGCTTACAGATACTGGTAGCCTCATATCCCTTGAATTAACTACAGGATCATCACTTGTTGAACTACTATTTTCCTCATTCTTTCTATCTGACTTCGAAATGTCACAAACATACACACCGGTTGATGATGTGATTGCAGATACTGGAAGTTTCATATCCATTAAATATGTACCAGTTTCATCATCTGTCGAGTTGCTATCGTCTCTTACTAACACGTAATCATCTTTATCTTTGAGTTTTTGTGCTTGTTTAAATGATGCCTGCCTTTCCAAACTGGATGTAACTTCTTGGATGTCAATAGAAACAATGTTACCAAGTTCATCAATTATAACCCCAGAGATTCCAGATGGAAATTGATGTGAATGTAATTCTGAAGATTTAGCAACACATGAATCGGGGATATCCTCTTTAATAGCTTCTGCAGTTACAGGGTAAGAAATACGATCCTTAGCAGTATGGTCCGAAATATTTTCAGAATTGCTGTCGAAAGAATGTTCAGTATCAACATAATTAATCTCGGCAACAGGTTTAGTTTCTAAAATAGATTCAGTAGCATGCTCACTATTTGATTTGACAGCATTAAGCTCAAAGGCTGATGCAGCGGTAAGTTTAATAGAGAATTCACTAGTATTTTCAACAGCATATTTTGTAGCAACATCATAAGCAGGATCAGCAATATTTTCAGCAGTATTTTCACCAATACAATCTGCAAAAACTGTAGCACCATCACCAGTAGAACTTCCAATGTCATATTTAGCAGTAGCCTCAAAGAAAACAGCCAAAGGTTGCAATTCACTCATTCCATCATTAGATGCACCTATTCGCGATTCAGTTGAATCATGTGTACTATAAGAGACCGTTTCATATACTAAATTATCTAATACATTATCTAATACATCAACAGTATCTGTTGTATTAAGTAACATATTATCTATTGCAGTATCTACCGAATTGCCTAAATTTGGTGAGGTTTCACTACCCGCCAGCGACGGGTACATTACAATTGATGACGGACTGTCGTCGTCAGTCGACGTCGTCAATACTGAATGTACCGTCACATAGGCAATATTATTAGGCATAACCGTTTCTGACGGGAATTCCGCGTCACACTTTGACAATGAAACGGTAGGGTCAGCTGGTGTCATCAAACCTGAATGCACAGTCGCATAGGCAGTAGTAGTAGGCGTAACCGTTTCCGACGGAGATTCCGCATCATTCCCACATTGTGACTCTGAGACAGAGATGTCGGTATTCTGATTAAGTTCCGACGAAGGGGACGTTAAACTAAATGTTACAATTCGACTATTAGCATCACCATTATTAGCTGTGCTGGTTATTCCAGAACTAGAGTTTAAATTAGTTGCATGAATTGTTGCGGAAGTAAAAATCTCCGATGATTGAGCATTCGACGTACTTATCATTTCTGAGATAGGTTGTGGGATAACTTCACTGTCTCTCTTTGTCTTATCCATCTGATTAGTATCACCATCACACGACCCCGTTTCCCTACCTGTCTTTATCTTACTCTCATTGAAATCCAAAGAGGATTTTCCTTGCAGTTGTTCCTTACTAACATTATCTTCCTCAATTACGTCCATTTCCCCTCGGCCCACAGAACCTCCCGTGTGTCTCCTCGAGGGGCCGCCGGACGTGGCGGTAACGGGCGGGGCTTGCACCGAGGGTTCGGAGGTGGCAAAGGCCGAGGGCGATGCCTGTGAGGTTGAGCCGTAGTCCGCGCTATTCGAGGATTCATCAGGCGTCATCGAGCGAGAGGTCTCCGTGTTAGCGGCAGAGGATGACCGTGCAGTACCGAATGAGGATCTGCAATACAATAGAACGCTTAATGCATATATTCGTTTAATGAAGTTTATTTGACAATCGCAGATTGTTACACATTAAGTGACACAACACACATAATACATCGCTAAGTAACCATAAATAACACAATAATTTTAGTTAAAGAAATGGCGAATTATTTCATCCAAGAGTTTCATGAAGGCTAATATATCAATCACTGACAGTAGTCTAATGCTAGATGAGCGAACACGAAGTTCCAAAGGATTTCGCCAAAAATAGAAATAAATTTGAGAGTTTGTAGTCAGCCTTTAGTTAAGCTAACTTATTATAAATCTAGTACTACAATAATGGCGAAATAATAATCAAGTCAGTCCAAGATAATCATTCGTCTTCGTTTGAATACATCGGATAAATGTTATAATTTAATACTATACAATGCAGTACAGAAGCCTACAGGACAGCAAAAGTCACTAGAGCAACAGCACTGGGGCAACAACTCCATAAAATGCAATACACGGCAGTGCAGATCAGTACAGTATATATCAGTATAAAACTGTTATTCCATTAGATGCAGAGTCCTAAACTGCTGTATGCCGTGTGGGATAAAGCTATTATAAGCTTGAACTAATTTTGAAATGGTAGCTCGATTTTTTAACTGTCTTAAAGAGAAGCGCCTTGTACTTCTGAACCTTGACGTTAAACTCACTCAAACTTGCAAATCAGTACAGTTCCATACATTACACCAAGCACAAGGCACTACTGGTACTATAAAATACAATAATGTAACTGTTATATGGATTAGGAAGTAACCTATTTATTTTGACAGTGTCTTACCTCTTTCTACCAGACCATAATTTTACCATCGGTCTGCTATTTTGTCCCTGATATCGTCGTTAGATGATGCACGGACGTAAGAACCGCATTGCATTTAAGTTTCTCTTCACCTCGGTTATCCATATCAGTGACTAAGGCTACGTCCCTGACATTGCCTTCGAATGAAGAAACAGACGTTAAACCCGAATTATATTGTTTATGCGCATTATTAACAGTTGTAATACCTAGAGGTGTGTGCTCTACCCGTTGCTCCACCGCCTCCCCCTGGGCTCAGGGTGGGCACTCTGTACCCTCTCGAGGGGGCCAGGGATGTGGAGTAGGCGCTAGTGGAGGAATGGTGCTTGGAACGGCTCCCTGAAGTCAACGCCTGGAGAGAAAAACGACGGTGAGTGTGTTTTCTACCTCCTCGTCTTCGTGAGATGTGCGGGTTGTCGTGGCGCATTGTCTTAGTCTTGTAGACCTCGAGCTGTGTGTAGAGACGAGTGAATTCATACTGTTCGATGAATAAACAATCAAGAAAAATAATTAATCTATAATATAAATTAATGAACTGTATCAAATATACTGTAAATGTTAATTTAATGTAGGCTTATATTTAGTCATTTGCTGCTTTTGTATCCTTATTGTTTTGGATTTTGAGTTTGTTAAATTATATTTTTCTTTCAAATAATCATGGTTCACTGTTTAATTGAATTGTCATGTTTATTATCTTTGTGTTCCATACAATAACTGTGTACAGTGTTATCTAACCCTTTTTGGTGTTCTATAATAAAATCAAAATCAAAACACATAACCTTCAATCATTTGCGGAAATGAAAACAGATAATTTATATCAATCGTTTGGAAACAGTAACGTATATAAATAATTTTTTTTTATGTAAGTGAAAGATGATATTTGCAACGTTACGAATTCTTCAACAATATTTAATTTAATTTTTATTTTTTATACAATATTTACGAATTTATTTAACATCATATTTGTCTCTCTCTCTCTCTCTCTCTATTAATTACTGTCTCCTATCTCTCTGTCTCTCTCTTTCTCTCTCCCACTCACTCTTACTCGCTCTCTGACCTCCTCTCTCCCTCTCTCTCACTCTCTCTCTCTCTCTTTCACTCTTTCACTCTCTCCCTCTCTCTCACTCTCTCTCGCTCACTCTCTCTCTCCCTCTTCTCTCTCTCTCTGTTTGACCACCTCATCATAGACTCTCACATCCAGTTCATCCCCAGCCCTCGCAGTGTCGATGAGGTCTCTTACAAACATCGAAGAGCTCTGAGAGCAAGAGTAGAGCGACGAGTTAACTGCCACCGTACATCCGTTTGAGACCGTATCAATCCAGTCAGATCTGGCGGTAGAGAGAGGAATACTCCTGAGAGCACCAGTGTGCGGTGCAGCAGTAACAACAGTTTGAGTTTCTGTAGTGGTCGTATCAGTGGAGCGGGCGTGAAACCGTTGCAATAGTCCTTCGTCTGTGTCAACTAGAACATTGTCACTCTCCTTCCACGACACATTGGAGCTCTGAGTCTTGCCTCCATCAATCAACACTTTGCCTGGCTTTAATTTATTAGATTTCAGGATGACAACCCGACCTTCCTGTGAACAAGGCACGAGCATTTGAGGTGATGTAACGTGGGTTGATACACTTAACACTGGTGCAGAGTGAACTGTGTAGCACTGAAACTGATTTAACTCTGTGAGGTCCATAGATGTTTCTGATGTGTCAGCTGAATATGATTTTGTGAATAGCTCAAATGAATTTGTAGTAGCTACTAATGACCTGATTCCTGAAGAATAGACAGAAGTCGCAGAAGAAATACTTTGAATTGTTGCGGCAACTGATGATTCGACTGATTTTCTATCAGCAACTGATGGAACTACTGATTCTGTAGCTGCTGCTGATGAGTCCTTGTATTCTGGGTAAATATATAATGTATAATGAATAAATATATAAATAAATGCAATTTACCAGTTTCTTGACATCAGCCTTAGAAGTGGCTAGAGGCTGAGAGAAGAAGATGACGAGATCAGCGAGGATTTGAACCCCAGCCGTGACCTCCTGCTCCGTGCGGGTAAGGTGCGTGCTGGCGCTGACTGTGAGGGTGGGAGAGGGGGAGGGAGGGGGGTTAGAGTCGCTCAGCAGGGTGATGACTGTGCTAGCTGTACCAATGCTGAGGTTACTGTCGTCGTCACATCTAATCAATCAATCAATCAATCCATAAATCAATCAATCGATCAGCCAATCAATCACTCAATCGACCAATCAATCATCCAATCATTCAACCAATCAATCAGCCAAATCAATCAATCAATCAATGCATCTCAATACTTATATTACACAAGAATAACAGTTCACATATGTATACAAGACTACGACAATAAATAAATAAAGTTCGGTCATAGTAAGCCGATTTAAACAGCCCCAAAATTGTTAAAAGCAATTCACCAATTACTGTCTTTTAATGCAAATGTCTAAGTTCACCAAATTTAATTAACTTTATCTAACAAACCACAAATTTCAGCAACTTTTACAACCAAGAGTCACAAAATCTCTAACTACTCTAATCTCGAAATTCTCTCTTCTATATGCTGTGTCCCATGTCCGTTCACCACGTATGCGATCATGGCTCTCCAATGCTGTAAAACATTAAATAACAGTTTAACGTCCGATTCATTATCTGGTTCCGACATTCCAACTGCAACTGCTGTTATACTCTTATTATGATAATATACTTATTAATAGGCTACCTAGAGTTATGCATACTAAATTATATACGTCACATAATACGTGACAGTGGTATCATAGGTGATTAGTGTATTATCTGAGATGCCTCTACTGGGGTCATGAGAGTTGATGTATCCAACACGGTTCAGTAGCTTCTCTACGCTCTCCATGGTATGACCTGTGATAGACAGCTGTGACATCTCGCTGTTCATCGATATCGACTGCAATCAATCAATCAATCAAGCAAACAGCACATTATTGTTGTTGCTCACCCAGGATGCCAGCCGTGGTGCCGACATCCTCCATCCTCTCATTGGGAGGGGTGCTGGGTTAATCCTCAGGCGTCAGGCCACCGCGCATAGTTAGCTAAATAAATCCGGGCATGCAGTCTTAAGCCCGGATTCAACTACCCCTCCGAACATGACATAAGCCGCCATCCACCTGCGGAGATCCCGCCGCGGTAGGCCCTTTCAATAAAGGAGATCTCACATTAATATTTACAAATTAAATTCAGCCAGGATTATTGTTATGTCTAGCTTTTTGACGTCGAACAGCTGCTGTACGCCTAAGCCAACAGGCCAGACAACAGGATAGTGACATACAGCAGACAGACAACAGGATAGTGACCTACAGCTGACAGACAACAGGATAGTGAC
>JAQFZF010004058.1:0-10854 GCA_034695365.1 Enchytraeus norvegicus
CTCAATGCAGGATTACTTGGAGTAATATCTCCGAGGGAGATTAACTCACACTTGGAGATATTCAATTGAAGTCCCAGATCCTGACCACCGTCGACAATAGCTTGGACGTCCATTGCCTCACTAAACTATTGCTTTAACTAAAAAAAGTAGTTTAACTAAATAGTTAACTACTTTTAGTTAACTATTGCCCATCACTGCGGGATATGCCATAAAATTCTCAATGAATTCGAATTGATTAATGCCAAATATTTCGAAATCAGAGAGATTAATAGGGTAGTTAAAGCCTACTAGGCCTATACTTTTTTGTTATAAACTATTTAGTCAAACTACTTTTAATTAGTTAAGTGACAAATTAAGCATGCAATTGTTTTATTAAATTGCATTATGTGCTATTAGTCTATAAATGATATGCATGGCATTGGAGATTGTAGGCCTATCTCCTACCCTATCTCCATTTAAAAAAAAAGAAATTATTTGCAAGTCAATAAAAATCAATTCTACTTCATAAAGTAGGCTAATCTGATACAAAATAGAAAAAAACTGCTATTAGGGCCTACCGGTAAGCTATACACAAAAACAACCACGGGCTGTGCCATAGAATTAATTTTCAATGAAATTCGAATTTATTAATAGGCCTACCAAATATTAGAAATCAGAGAGATGCCATTCACAGGAGATGCCATTTGTTAAGTTGTGTTGCTATGCTGCGAAGTTTTAAACTGAATTCTTAAGTATGACCTAGGTCTTATGCCTAGAACTAAAGTTGATATGAAGATTTATATTGATAAATATTGATTTGTGTTTCAGTTAATTACAGGCATATAAATTCGAGATCTAATTTTAAGCCAATTGTGCGCTGTATAAATAATTAAGACTTTACACTAACTGTGCTAAGTGTTTTGACAAAAGTAGTAAACTGAATAGCTTTTAAATTTTAACTTATAGTTGAATTACTTCTTTTGGTTTAGTTTAAAAAGTAGTTAACCTAAGCTATTATTCTTAGTTTAAAAAAAGAGGTAAGTTAAACTACTTTTTTTAGATAGATGTCCATCATTGCTCGGAATAGAGCATATTGTATAGGCACCTAGCCTAAGCCATAATCGACAATACTTAAATGGATTATTATGGAATTATTTTGAACGCTCATTGCACAATGCACAAATTGCACATGCTCATTAATTTTAGTTTTGATGAACATTAGGCTAACATTATTGAACTTACATTGTACTTGTCATTCAATAATATTATTGTCGTTGATGTAGGCCTAATATTGTCTTCATCTTCTCTTTTTCCATAAATGAATTATGTTTTGTTTTACTTTTGAATTTGCACGGTTATACTACTACCGTGTTGGTGAATGATAAAGTATGTCTAGGCCTATATAATACTTCAGCAAATGATAATCACTTAAAATATTTATCAGCTTGACTCTTTTCAAGAGCCTTGTATATTGATTAACACATGGGCTACCTTCGACCAGGCGAGTCAATAGATGCTGAGCGGTCGTTTATCTCTACTGTTTTATGATTGAAATGCTCGTACATATTTAAGTTGCTGCTATATTATTGTTGCTTCACTCGTGGGCGTCTATCCCTATATCTGCATGGCGCAGATTGCGCATGAGAAATATTGGGGGAGTGGAGAAAGCCTATCTCCAATCAAAATTGGGGAGTGAAAAAATTAAGTCTGGTCTGGTCTCAATTCTTCATCAACAATATCGATGGTTGCAAGCAGTGGTGGATCCAGAAAATGTGAAAATAAAAATTTGGCAGCTTCGCTGCAAATTTACGCTCTTAATTACAAATTAAGAGAAAATCGTGCATTGAGCTATAGCGACATTTTCGGGAGGCTCGCTTTCCTGCATTCCGATATAGTTTTGGAACAAATTTATAGCCTAATCTAGTTTCTAATTCATTTGGGGGGAGACTGTTGCGCCATAAATTCACTTTAAATTTTGGGGGGATAAACGCCACTTGACTCTACTGCGTGCAGAATACAGTAGCACACTGATCATGTTCTGACAATAATTTGCTAAATATAAAATTAGAGAGCAATAGATCTATAGTAGGCTTATTAATTCACATGAGTGGAATAGCAACTGTTCGATATTATAATCTAGGTGCTGGCTATGGTCCCGTGTGCACTTTATGTAGGCCTACAATAATTCTAACTTTTGATCCAAGTTGCCGACATGTAGGAGTGTAAAAAGTTCTGTAACACGTTCCAAATATGATGCTTTTGACCGTCATCCTAGAGAAATGGCCGAAGAAAACAGATATTGCTTGTTTTTGCTGTATTTCAAAAACTGCTTGGCCGATTTCAGTTATCTTGGCCTAGTGGTGTTCGTATTAAAAAAGCAAACTAATATGCTTACATTCACTTTTTTAGAAAATGAGGCGTTTAAGAGAATCTGATATTAAACTACCTGCTGTAAATGCTTTATAATTACCCGATAGTGTAGAAGTTTGCTAATGTCCTGTGTGCACTTTTAATACCTTAATTCTGACATTTGATCCTATTTACCGACATGTGAGAGTGTAATAAAGTTTGGTCACATGTTCCAAATATCATGTGTTTGGTCGCCATCTTGGAAAATGGCCGCCAAATGCAGCTCTTGTTTGTTTTTGTTTTATTTCTAAAACTACTTGGCCGATTTCATTGATCTTGGCGTTATTGACAAGGAGAACAAATATGATTATATACATTTTTGACAATAGGAGGCGTTTAAGAGATATTCAATTTTTCGTTAATTTTAATAACACAATAACGAATTATCCAGTCGACAAATTAGCCAATGACATAGGATTGAAATCGAATTTCTTTTGTGGCCCTTTACGCATCTATATCAATGAATGCCTTACAAACAGTCCAAGAATTTGATTCAGTGTCGTACGGCTAAGCTGAGATTCAAAGATGGATAACTTATTCGTCAAATGCTGGATTATAAAATTATGAGCCTGACCCTGAATATTTTCCAAAACCATGCGTTTTCCAGAAACGCTTTCGAGATAAAACTTGTGCATGTCGAGTACTAAATATCAAATGTTGTCAGTTCTGTAACTGTAGTACGAGGGATTCATGTTGTAACTCGTACTAATTGTCTATTAACTGTTTTTGGTTACTGCACAATAACAGGTATAAATAACTTCATGTCATCAACAATTTTACATCCATTTTCACGTTTACTGTCTATCTGTATTGCTTATTCGGTCTTGCCGTGAAATAAAGAAATTATTTCAATTAAAAAGTCAACTGATTACTGATAAACACTGCGGGTAATTTGTGCCTCTATTTAAATCTGAATAAACAATATTATCACACATTTACAGAAGGCGTCATCAAGGTAATTACTATATACGAAATTTTGACGAAAAATTGAATATATCTCTTAAACGTCTTGTTACTTAAAAAATAATTTTATAAGCACATCTGTTAGCCTCGTCAATTCGAGCAAAACGAGGCCAAGATCACTGAAATCGGTCAAGTAGTTTTTGAAACACATCAAAAATAAGCAATAGCTGTATTCTGTGGCCATTTTCCAAGATGGCGGCCAAATGCATCCTATTTGGAACATGTGAGAAAACTCTTTTTACACTCTTACATGTCGGTAACTTTGTGATCAAAAGTAAGAATTAAGGTACATAAAAGTGCACACGGGACCATAGCTCCTAGACTAGTAGAACCTACACACTCTGTCCCGTGATAGATTTACGTGACAGAAGCAATTCGGGCTTCTGAAGTCCGATCTAGACGTTAAACTTATAGAAACAAGAGCCAGTGGCACCATCAGTTAGGTTTCCGACTGCGGATCAATAGGTGCGAGGGTTCGAGTCCAAGGCTCGCTCGTCACTGACATCCTTACGAGAGATGAAATTGACGTTAAACTCGGATTTAACCTTTTTAACCCGTTTATCCTTTCATGCGTTTTATCCTTTTAAGTTAAAAATCTAACATGTAGGCTGTACTCCAACAACAAGTAAATATTACAACAAATAGGCTCGCTTATACTCCGACTTCGTGGTCTGCAAAATCTTTGTGACGGTAGTGCTCAATTATTGTGTTGAGGCTCAGTAAAGACATCTTGAAGCCTTAAGGAGCCTTGTGCTTCTTAATCTTGACGTTAAATACACTCAATTTGACTAAAACCCGTTATTATTTCCCGTTATTATTTACCCGTTATTATTATTAACAGTCAGGGGCAGTAGTTTACTACGTAGTTAACTACTCAAAAATAGTTAGAGCAATAATTCTAAATGCTGAAAAGTAGCTAGTAGATATACAGTAGTTTAACTACTCAAAAGTAGGCCCCAGTTAACTACCAGAATAGTTTAACTACTCAAAAATTGTTAAACAAAATATTTTCGGTTAAAAAATTAAAATGAATATGGCAGACAGTGCTTTGATTTAAATGCAGAAATATTGTAGCCTACTCTGCCACAACAAATGCGCATGATTGAGATAGCATATATAATTTTTCAATAGGCCTAAGGTACCAAACAATTTTCATACTGCCTTTTACAATTACATGCCTTTACTGTCTATACCATCATAGGCGCCGACTTGGGAAAATTATTGGGGTTGCCCATTTGTGGATTTCGAAATTTTTGTGTTTGGCCAAGAAAGGGAAAAATAGGTGTTTTAATGGGTCAATTTATTTATACAACTTTCTCCAACAATCAATGGCCCACCCCCTCGTCGCGGGGGGAACACAGTCCCACTCCTCCCCGGCTCCCCCCTAGCCGCGAGGTGAGACCGGGTTAGTATTATTGTAATACTGAATACTGATAACAGTGATTAGTAGGTCTATCTGTATCGCAAACTCGGCCGACTGATGAGTTACTGGTATCGCAAATATATAGGCCTACAGCACAGTGTTTTTTAACAGTAAAAATGATTTCATTTCACACACACTCAATAAAGCAGCCAAACTCTCATAGCTTTCTCGTTAACACGCAGCGAAATGAAGATTTTTACATCTTGTAATTATTTGGGATGTTGACCAACAACTTAACACTCTAAATATTGGGGTTGCTCAGTATCATTGTGAGCAATTCCAAATAAAATATTGAGGTTGCTCAAGCATCCAAGTTTCCTACCAGTCGGCGCCAATGTATACCATCAAAAAGAATTATAAGCTTAAGTTAAATTCTCAAACGCTTACAAATTTAAATATTATTCTGTACTTATTCAAGAATTACAGTTAATATCACCTATATAGGAAAACTGAATTAGTCATATAATTCATTTGCGCATGGATCCCTAGAGAAAATCAAAATGCATCAAAATGCAATCAAAATGCGATCAAAATGCAAAGCCGTTGCGATGATCTCAACTTGTCGGGTTAATCGAGATAGTAAACTTTGCAAGAATTTGTGCACTGAAACTGTCATGTGACGGATCACCGGATATATCTACCATGCTAACCCTACATGCATCTGCTGGCCTTTTATCATTTCAATGAATTAAACTATCTCTACATCAAAATTTAATCGTACAATCTTAGATATTTACCAACTTTAATAGAAACTGATGGAATCCGCATCGATTTGCAGGTTGGTGAGGCGCATTTGCAAGTAAGAATTATAAGATAATTATTTCAATGTTAATTCCTTAAGTCATGTTCTAACTTCTGAGTCATAAGTTTTCTTTATTTTATTTCCAGACATGCCAGCCGCAAGTGTTTACAGAGATTTTTGTTGGTTTCAGTTGCTCTGTAGATTTGCTAGGTCTCGGTAGGCTACACAATACACATTATTCAAAATCAGCGAATGCAGTGATATTCATTTTACATGCATTAGTAGAATTCAAGTTTGAAATCTAAACATATTTAACATCGGTTCTTTGTACATGTTTATGTACAAAACAATGAAACAGCATTCAGTAAAGCCAAAAACGATGAGGATACAATGAAATACAATGAGGTTTTAACGTCCGGTTCCTCACACAAATACAATGTCCGGCGAGAAGACAACAAAGTAGCCTACACTGCCTAGTCCATATTATTCTAAGAAATTATAAAATTACAAAAACTTTCTTGTCTAACAATTTAACAAAACAGGTAGTAGACTAGCGGTAGGCCTTATAATTAGCCTACAGCCTGCAGGGTCTGGATAGACTGCGCGGTGGCCCCTGTGGGCCTCCGGCGAAATATGTGTATCGGGCCTAAAAAATGTAAATTCGGCTCTGCCAATCTGATAAGTTAAATGAATTAAACGAATTAATTAAATTAAACGAATTAAATGAAGTAAACGAAACTGTCTGAGAAGTAGGTTGGAGTGTGCTTAACGTCAAGGTTCAGAAGCACAAGGCTTCTCTTCAAGACGGCTCAACGCAATTGAGCACTATATAGGCCTATACCGTCAGAAAGATTAGGCTAAGCTTATTACAGCTACACTCCATAAAGCGCTCTGCAGTCCATTGCACACCGATGAGTTAGAGTTCTGAAAAGTCATAGATCCCTGTAGCCTATATAGGCCTACCAAACACTGTTTGTCCACCAGTCTATTTTTGAAATTAAAAAATCAAGTCGTTAGGGTATGTAACAAACTATCAAACATTGATCTGGTGGGTTTTATGACAGGCCTACAGTTACTGCACCTAAACATCTTAGAGAACTGCAAACTGTACGTCATCAAGAGTCTCTCCTGTAATCAAACAATTCGCAATACAATCAGGGATAGAATAATAGTCTAGTGTTTAGTATTAGCCTAACACTTGCTTCGTAGCCTATGAGTGACGCGTATGAACTATGAATATGTCTCCATAGCTCAGTTTGTTAGCGAGACGACCAGTTGATATCGAATTTTTCGCATGAGGTCCGGGTTTTGATTCCCGGTCGAGCAATCAGAGAATGAAATCTCGGATGTCCTTCATCCCTCTTGGGGGTCGGTTAACTGGTAGCAATTAGTAGGCCTACGTTGTAGGTGACTGTTTTATTGCTATGATTGCTTATCTTTATTCGCATTTTGTAAATGACAACAATGCTATCGTACAATCATACGCTGGCCTTGCATATTTGAGCACTAATTTATCATAGTAAATTAGAATTAGTAAAGTTTAATTAGAATATTCAGCAAAATATAAAGTGGCCTACACAATCTGTATAAATAAAGAGAAGATTCTGCGTGTGTGTCCGTGTGACCGGGATGCATTGCATTTCCACAGCTTTAGAGCTTTTCACTTCAAATCTTTACTACTGTATCGGTTTGGGCATGAGACACCCAGTGGTGGGGTTCCCGTCCCACATATGCAACCACTAACATGATGTCCAGGGCCAAGAACATGCTTTGGGGCCAAAAAAAGCCCATAGTGTTGCAGCTTTTCACTCCAAACCTTCACAGCTGTGCTGATCATGAGACACCCATTGGAGGGTTTCGACGCCCCCCCCCCACTCACTCCACTAAGGGCGCGGGGCAGAAGTTGCCGGGGGCCCGCGGGAGGTAACTTTGGTTTCCCGTTTTGAGGACCAAAATATTATTTGACTTGTCCGGTTTCTAATTAAATAGTTAATTGTGATTAAAAATATTGACTCTAACGGGTGCAAAACTGGGGCCCTTTACACTTTATCATGAAGGAGAGGCAATCTTGTATTTTATGTGTTCTGAGATTGGAAGCCAGTGCAGATCTTTTAGGAGACTGGCTGTATGAGAGCAAAATTTCGTGGTTTTGCAAACAACCCGTTTTAGATAGTTCTGAACGCGTTGAAGACGGACGATAGAAGTGCTTGGGTGACCATTAAGCAAGGAATTGCAGTAGTCAATATTAGCGTGTAGACTACAAGAGCATTAGCTAATACAATTGCAGATCTCTTGTCCAGTGTAGAAGCGTATTTGCCGAAGATGATGAAGATGATAGAAGAAAGAGCGGCAGATGGTCGATGTAATTTTTTTAATCTATGTGATAATCAAAGATGACTCCACGGTTACGCGCTGAGTCTGATATTCCATTTTTTGAGGGATTAACCACAATACGGTTGGCACAGAACCAAGCGTGAACATGATGAAGGGTAGTTGAAAGTCCACCTGAAACTTTGACTAAAGCTTGGTGAGAGCTAGTCACTGTCGGAAAAAAGATAATATATGTATATTTTAGTTATGTCAGCCTAACAGGACTTAAGCGATGCACGAACATATAGAATATCACAAGTATAATATATAATTTCAATTAAATAATTTATCAATCTCAAAAGGCTATGATTAATCGAAAAGGCATAATTAGGAAATTTAGTGCAAAATAGATAAACTATATTAACCCCATATTGTAACGTTGAGCCAGGCCGGCGGACCTCCTGCTAGCATCACATTGTACATTGTCTTTGATGGTTTACTCAGCTGCATGACCCACGCCAATTTAGAATGGGCATTAAATATGTTGTTGTTAAGAAGTGGCAAACCCAATTTTTGTAAGAATGGGTAGGCCGGAGATAAGTTAGTATATGGATCGTCTGCAGTCACTGCCAGCAATATCATCTGAAACATTAATTAATCAGACATCCAATTCTAGACAGACTCAGATTAATCAAGTTAACCCTTGTTGGTTCCAACAATGGCATGACCCACGCAAATTTGTCATGTGCGTTAAATATGTTGTCGTTGAAAAGTGGTAAACCCAATTTTTGTAAGAATGGGTAGGCCGGATAAAAGTTACCATAAGCCGTGTCTGCAGTCACTGCCAGTAAAATCATCTGAAAAATAAATAAATCAGATATCTATTTCTAGACATAATCAGGTTTAATCAGGTTTATCCGTGTTGGTTCCGAGAAAATTGCTAAATTTTAAGCCAACCGAAAACGACACTTGTCGTAAGAGGCGACTAGCGCAGAAGATGCAGTGAAGGATTCAGTGGTCTGCGTCAGTGGTGATTCTAGGCCGAGGGGATCCATGGGCCCATGGCCCCCCAACAATTTTCTGCCCCCCCCCAAATATTCCGTGGCCTCAAATATCCGATATCGGATTGATATCGGAAACTCTGAAAAATATTGAGGTGACCATGGCCCCCCACCACCAAATATTTTGGTCTATAATAGCCACTGGCATTCTGCGCTATGAATCCTGTGTACTTGATTCTTTAGTCGCTCAAATTCCAGATTTGTAGACGTCCTGCACATAGGTGTGGCATATGGCAGGCTACTGTTCACGCCACTGCTCAAAAGCATTCTGAAGCTTCGTTAAAAGTGCGCTATATATAAGCTTCTGACCGATTAATTGATTGATATTGATTGATTGATTGATTAATGAGGTTTGATGTCCGTATCATTATCATGATGATAATAAATAGTAGGTGTACAGCAGACGTCTCTACTACATTCGAACTGTAAGTTTCTTAAATAATAATTTCTTTGAAAGAATCCAGATGTAAATGTTAAAGTAGAAAATGAAGTAGAAGGACACTTTTAGGGAGAAATTGTAGAGTAAAGGAAAGCAATGGATTGCTGTTCCTGTGTCCACTCATTTATCAGGAATACGTTTCCGCTCCATGAGGGAGGATTACACTGAAGTACAAACCAGTCAATTACCAGAAGCAGATTATGCTGTACTATACTGTAGGCTACTGTTTTTTTACTATACAATACTGTGCAATACTAGGCCTAAATGATGTCATATCATGCCGTAATTGTATGCCTAATAATAATAATAGAGTATGCTATTAATCTCGCCAAATGGCGAGATAACCGGCATTCATTTCCAAATTCGGCTAGCTAGCGCAGTCGTTGAAGCGTGTCTTGGTAAATGTACACCGACTGCATGCTATTATAGCAATGGAGAGTATAGTAGCTTGCCAAGGCCTACAACTCGCAGTCTTCACTGGGCTTTGAACCTGGGACCTCATGATTCCGTGGCCGCAGTGTTGCCAATAGACCACGGAGGCTTTCCATGGTCTCATGATTTTATGACTGATTATATGCCATGCAATACGATACCATGCCATACATGGTTTGTTGGAAGTACAATTAACTATTTCGGATTATAATGTAGCAAGTCAACTACGACGCACACTAGCTTACATTAATATATGATAGACTATATCAGAGTGGGTTCAGTAAAATTGAGAATTGATCTCACCGACACATGCGCGCGTTCGTAAGGGGCGGCTGAAGTAGATACGGCAGTGGAGAGTTGATAACCGTGAGGCAATGATTTATGTGTTATAGCCTACTAATTGGTCACGCAAATTCCAGACTTGCAGAGATCTAGGCTGTCTCACCGGTTCCGAAATTTTGCTTTATGGCTACTTGACTCTCCATCGGCCATTTATCGCTACTGTGACATCTTCATAGAGCGGCGCTTTACAAATGTACTTAGTATTATTATTAGGCTATACAATACAATGAGGATTTAACGTCCGGTTCCTCACCGAATGCGATGTCAGGGACATCGCCTTCGGGCGATACATGTAACCACTCCCATGCCTCCGTCATAAACTGTAATATTATTTTTGTTGCACTAATTTTTCTTGCGCACCTCTTTGCTACAGCTGCCGTAACCCAAGTAGGCTATCACGCTTAACACCTGTTTGCACCCCCTGCTATACACGATTGTTTAGTGTTAGTAACTTAGAGCGCATTCGACCGTGGTTAATTGGTCACAAGTTTAGTGCGGTGAATGATACCGTCGATTCAGGCGCGGATTTAGGTGGGCCGGGAGGGGGGCATGCCCCCCCCCCTCGAGCTGGCGGGGGGTCAAGAAAAAAAAATTGATTATAAAAAATAGGGAAATTTTGAAAATTTTGCATTAAATCCGCATAGTTTGGCATTTTGGCCCCCCCTCCGCCCCCCCTCGATATTTCCTGCCCTCTCTCTTTTTTACCTTGGCCCCTCCCTCAAAAGAGCATGTAGTTGCCCCCCCCGCCTCCCCT
>JAQFZF010004059.1:0-10853 GCA_034695365.1 Enchytraeus norvegicus
AAGCCTGCGCATTGCAATGTTCAGCATGTAATATTTGAATGAATAGCCTAGTCGGTAACACAATGGACTGGCATAGCAAAAGATCACCAGATGGATATCCAGCCGGATCCGTCTCTGACAGTATCTTCGTTGTTTTTCTCGTTGGGCTAGTACTTTTGCAGGAGTGTTCTGGTGGTTGGATGCTATCTGTAGTTGGACATTCCATCATTTAGGACGTCCCTGACATCGTCATCGGATGAAGAACTGGACGTTAAACCCATATTGATTGATTGATAGTAATCCCAATATCAGAAGCTTAACAGAATTTGTCATTTTGATGTACCGGTACCAGAGAAGGTGACAATAACGCAACACTATAAAAATATCATAAGAGCTAAGATTATCCCCCCCCTCCAATTAAAGGCTATTGCCAACGTGTATCAAGTCCTGAAGAGGATTTCAACTCAAACAAAATAATGCACCATGAATATAGATCATCAAGTTAACTATGGGGAATTTTGTCCACCATATTTAGAGTAGTTAGCAGACTAGTGACTTCATTAATATTATATCATTCTGTCAAGTGTAATTGCACATATGTCAAGTAATCTAGAATGCAATGATTTAATTGATTGATTTATAATGTATAGGCTTAAATAATTGTGAATTTGAAGGTTAATCCAAACTTTTAATGTGCAACCTATTTCTTAACAATTTTTCCACTATACTGCCTAATGGCAGGTCCTGTACATCATTTGTGAGTTCATATTCATTTCTCTTCGCCAGATCATGACTTAATTAGCACAGCATCGATTTTCCAGCATGACTACATTTTTTATAGGCTATATCCTCATATTGATCTCTGAAGTGATTTTCCCTTGCCTTTTTAAGTATCTGCATTAGTCAATTATTGGTGAGCATATTAGGTTTTGATTAGTCTATTCTTAAATGCATGTAGAATTATCATGTAACAGAGGTGTCTCGGCCAGTCATATTATATCCTTGGTAAAAAATAATCCCATTTGACATCATTAGAGGATTAACTTGATGTGATGCTCAAAGTTTGAAGTAAGGGTACATAGGTAGGTTTACATTGCTGTGAATTTTGCAATAATGTGGACAAGATAAATTGTTAAAACGAAGGCCAGCAGTTGAAGCTATTGAAGAAGTTAATAAGTGATGTAGGCCTAGCAACTGACTGCTTGGAGGTCAGCTGGGCCAAGAAGTGATGTAGGCCTAGCAACTGACTGCTTGGAGGTCAGCTGGGCCAAGAAGGGGCAGCAACTAGAAGGAAAGACAGACTAGCAAAGGATAGCTAAAGAGGCTGGTGGAAAATAAAAGATAGACAGGGGCAGTTGATCTAGGAACGAGTTACAAGACAGTCAGACTAAGAAAAGAAAGAAGTTTAGAATAGAAAATTGATATGCAATAGTTAAACTTACAGAGTTAAAACCTTAAATATTCTACTGAGTTAAATAATTAATTATAAGAACTGCAAGTACAATGTGTTGTTTAATGAAGTAAAATATAGTAGTTGATTAGTTGATACTTAGAAATATATTAGAACTGGTGTAAAGAATTGATGTAAAAAGTACTGAAATAAAATAGACATGTACAAAACTAACTGTCTGCAGCATAAAGTTTAAGTAAAGTACAGATCAACCTCTCCTATAATAAACTATATACTGCTTTTAATAAGTTACACCCAGAGGAAGCATCAGCGAGTGGCTCTCCAGTGACTGCTAGTTCCCCAGGCCAGAGTCCCAGGGTACTACAGGGGTGGTCCCGGCTCGTTGGGCACAAATGTATAAAAGCCAAAAATTCAAAACACAATACTGGAAAAATCGAATGTTCCTCTATATTTTCGAGTCGAGAGAAAAATATAGGCTTAAGTTATAGATTTCTTATTGACCATGTATGTTTCTGAACAGGATTACTTCAACTATTTTTGTTGTAATTCACTCAGCGCCTTATCAATTTCAGCATTCCTAAATCTATCTTAGAAATATCGGTAAGGTGATTGCGAGAACTGGGAAATGATCAAGATCTTTGTTAGATTATTGTTATCCAATTATATTTTTTAAGCTGGTTATGCTTGACATGAAAAGCACTTATCTATTTGTCTATAATATGCTTGTGTACGTACTATCATTAAATTTTCATGATAATACTGCTCGTTTTCGTGCAATGTAAAATGGGGTGTTAAATTTTGCTGAGTAACTTTTTTCTTTTTTACCATAGGCTCGAGGGCCGCCAAGAAGGCTCCAGTGGGCCGCATGCGGCCCGCTGGAGCCTTCATGGTAGATTAGACCGTCACTCTAAGCCGCAGTTTGCCCAGGGCTGGCTTAAGGTGACAGTCTAATCTACCTTGTTCACAAGGAATAAACTACTATAGGTATCGCTTGAGCATTTCTAACAAGCATTCCAACTAGCTACTCTAACTGATTTGATAGCTGGTTTGAAAGTTAAAAAAAGGATCATAATTATGTCGATTGATAATAAACTGTGCAATGAGCGAGAGGGAGAGAGAGAGACTATTGGGCAAATCTCCTTGGTCTCCTCAAGGAGATTATCCTCATGGTCTCTGAGATGATTAATTATCTCCTTCAGAATTATACCTAGAGATAGGTAACTCTGTAAAACGGCAAAGGGATCATGATAAGCCTACAATTATGTAAGTTTTTTCTCTCCAATAGAAATTCAATGTCACTACTGGTACTACAATCATGTTATATATAATTGCTGCATTGCAACAATTACTGCTGCTATCGACAGAAACAAAGAGACTATCGACCTATGTAGTTATAACATTTACAGTCACACAAAGAGAAATAGAGGCAACGTCACAACAAACCTACACAAACAACTGATACAAATGTCAAGCATGTACATGTGTTCTCACTACTCACCTCATACATTTCCTACCTAGTAATTATCACCTGGACTGTTAATGAACGCACTGAGGCTAAAGATCCCTATAGAATTGGTTTTGTATATATAAGTTACATTAAATTTCAAACGAGATCGAGATCGGTAGACCGCTACACTGCATGGCTATAAGAGCTATAGATCTCGTCTTGTATTAGCCCAGTCTTAATTTAAGTGTTTCGAGACTCAAAGACCATCTATGGAGAGTACACTAGACTTACTCAACGACTACTTTAATCAACAGTAACTTTCAGAAAGTTGTTTTACTTTTAAGAAGAGTTGCAGTGTGTGTTTACTAAGAAAATCTTGACAACTGCACCAGCTAGCCAATTGCTGAAAAAATCGCGGCTATCCCATCAGGGTCACGTAAGTCAACAGAAAAATCCAGAGTGTCTGGAATGTTAATTTTGCATCTATGCTAGCTGTATTGCCGCGCTATCTACTGCAAAATAACAAAACACAAAAATAACAATTTAGAATGGAAAATAGCACGGGCGTTCTGCAATGTGTGAAATATATGTGTACAAAATAAGTTTAATTTAATTTTAAAATATTCTCACAAAATTGCATTCATTAATTATTACTGACGTCCCTGACATCATCCCTGGGTGAGGAAACAGACATTAAACCTTGATTATTATTTATTTAATTGTGAGAACATGATAAACATACTATCTGAGCTAATCGTTACACTAAACTTGAGCGAGCAAAACCAGAGTCAGAGTTCAACTCATACCCTGTACATTTATATAATGACTAATACGAATAAAACCTTGAACTAACCTTGAAAGCCTGATTAAGATGTTGAAAGGAGTCGAATATATAAGAGTAGTAGGACTGAAGGTGTTTCCAATCATCACTGTCTCTGGCATCATGAACCTCAGTCCTGCATCAAGTCAAATCAAACTCAATCAATCAAAACTTGAGTTCACAAAATAACTGGACGATCTGAAGACGATAGCAGCCTGGACATCTCCGCCAATATTTGAACTACCACCCTGTCCACCCAAATAGGACTAGCAAAATAAATGCTTTAAACGTACGGTGAAGTCCCAGATTACATGTAAACTAATAAATTTTAATTGAGATCCAAATGAGTTTCAAACCAAATACAAAACAAATATTGTCTTGAACAAGATCGAATATGAAGTGCAAAGAGTTCCACACAGTAGGTTCAGCATGTCTAAAAGAGTGGCTATACCAAGTTCGGTATGAATATCAGGAACATTAAGAAATGAGACTCAACCGAATGAAGACTCTGAGACGGTTGACAATAAGACTAAAAGCTGACAAGATAATATGACTTATTACAATGAAAAGTTTTGTGAAATGATGCAGAAATGATGTAGCAACTATTCTACTTGATTAGGCTCTTACACTGATTGTAAATGCATAATATGTGCCAATGTATGCATACATATCTGAAACTTACCTTAATTCTTCTAAAGATTTGGCAACAAAGTTTTTCTCATCCACTAACTGCACCACTAGCGGCCCCTCAGTGCTAGACCCCAACTCAGATGCAAGATTTCCGTAACTTGGAACTTTCTTGATTGACTCGGCGGTAAGTCTACCGGGGGAATCGAGTGAGAGTGGAGGAAGAAGATGACTTCCGCTCCCGTTCAGTTTGCATTCGTGTGACTGCAGAGACTGCGACTGAGGTATCACAGATGTTGAAGGGACATTACCCACCGGACTTTGTGGAGATGAGGTTCTGGAACTCTGACCAATCTTCTTGAAGAAATTTGTGATTGTGTTCAATCTACTGTTTGGTCTCTCGTTATCCTGTAATCAATATAAAGCAGATAGGTGTGTATTAACAACATTAATGTATTTTAAATTTCTAACTTATTAAACTACATTTATATCAAATCCAACCTCATTGTCAGTAAATTATACAAACTTAATTTAAGCAACAAGTAATAAAACAAATTGACAAAACAAACTAGAACATTTTAAAAGTTAATAAGCTGTGAAAAATGAAATAATTTATTGGTAAAACCAGATTTTAAAAGTGTTTAATAAATTTATGACACTAAAAAGTTAAAAATAATTTTCTATCATCCCAACTCACTGCCTTCAAACTATTTCCAGTGTGAAATTTAAATATTGGAGAGGTCATTTGATATAAATATGTATACTGTCCCACACCTTTATTCTTTGTTGAGACAATAGTTGGTAACCATGAGTAAGGTTGATGGAAAAATTATTTTTAACTTTTTAGTGCAATTAGTAAAAAAAATGTAAATAAAAGATTCAACTAAAATAAATATTTTAATAATTGTGATGTGTCAGATGTGATCCAGTAGACAATGCAGTGTCACTAGTATCAGTCCAAAGTAAGGGAGGACATTACTTTCACCTTATAGATCAAATCATAAAGATGTGCTAACTACCAACTGCATTGATCAATAAAAGATTACAAAGAGTTAGTAAAAATGCATAAAAAGCAGCTCATAGAGCAAAGTAGAACTATTTGAAAACATATGTATCCATGAGACATGTGGTTCCATGATGGAGTCATGCAATCAGAGCCGGATAACCGCACAGGCCACATAGCCCGTGGACTAGGGCCCCGATCCTGAGGGGGCCTGGATTCGGTCTCTGGGGGGCCCAGATCTGGGCGAATAAATTCGTTGTAATTTTTACATTTAAAATTTATTTATTTATTATGATATATAATGGACATATTTGACATTGCTACATTATACATTTAAAAAATAAAAAATGCCTGTTCCATCGAGCTCCCTCTCGCTCCCTCCCCCCCCCCCCCGCTCTCCTTCTGCTAATCAGTCAAGAACGGTCCAGCAGTACAAATGTTGGCCTAGGGCCCTTAGGAATGATCTTAATCCAGCTCTGCATGTAACTCTTTACTATGTGGAACTTTTATTCAGCTATTTATAACAGTTAAGTAAACTAATCAGAAGAGTGTGTAATTTTACCTGTGGTTAGTCCGGGAAATTGAGAGTAGACCAACTGACAGCAGCATGTGTTTCATAAGAACCGACTAATGCAGATAGTGTTGTGAAAGGCAAAGTAGTCTGGGCCATGGCTTCTGTGTACTAGACCGATTGGTCACTCAAATTTCAGACTTGCAGAGGGCTTGCCATATCATGTGTGGCCTATGGCAGGCTTCCCGTAACTATTCCAAAAGTGCCTCTAAGATACATAGTACATAGAGAGCTACATAATGGCCTTTTGTGTTGTATTGTTTTGCATTGTATTGCATTGTGGAAGCATTATGACTTCAGCCTTCGAAAGCTACTTAAGGTACCGTACCGCTATACCTGTACAGCAGCGGCCTCTTGAAGAAATGACTGGGGCGAATAATTGACATTCCATTAATATTGCTTACTAGAGGATACTTACATTTTTCTCTTGCAGTGATGGAAATTTATCCTTCTCTGCAGTCTGAATCTGTGCTCTGTTTCCATTTTCGTTTATTCTATGACTAGTTCTAGATTCTGAACGGTGTTCAGCGTTTACTGTAGGCGTTCTACGTCCAAACTTTTCGCCCTTCTCTCTTCGATTTCCTTGAGCAGAAAGAGGGGCAGGAGTCTTGGTACCTCCCCGACGTCGTGCTGACGGAGTCCTACGCCCTGATTTCTCAACCTGATTGTTATCCTGATGGGGATAGAAGTTACCACAATGGGGACATATCGCGCGAGGTCGCGTGCCGTAGGCTTGACTAGTTGTTAATCTGCAGGCACGGCATGTTAGGGTAACAGCCGTTCCGTTTTCCATCGGAAACGATGTAGTAGCTACCGTCACGTTAACATTATAAACTCTAATTAGTTCTTTAAGCGATCCGCTAATTAAGCAGAGAACCGTTTTATTGTATTCATGGCCTGCGTACTTACGTGTTGATACGCAATTGACCTCTATGGTAGGCTGACCAATTTATTATAATCCTATTATGACAAAAGATACAAGCATACTTCTAAATAATTCTTTATTCGCTTGATATAGAACAAAAACCCGCGAATGCTATCAACTCGACGAGTAGAAGAGATAAGATTATAATTGATTACACAGGTGAGGTGAACCTGTTTGTTTACATGTCTCCCTAGTAACACCGCAGAGACTTTCTCAATCACTCCCAGCCATGTCGACTCATGAAGTGCAACTATTATACCTTTTTTGGTTTTTATCTTACAATAAGCAAAATTTGTAGACGGAATACAGACGCAGGAGGAATGCAGATGGAAGGGGCGGCGTATTTAAAAATCTAACGGAGATTTAATTTAGTCGCAAAGGGAATGAGTGAAAAAACCTTTTGATGCCGGATGGCTTGCAGAACTTTAGTTGACAGAGAGAGAACTGTGTTAACTTTATTGAATGACATTCACACCGACATACAGATGAGAAAATACTACAAACCACAAACAGGCAGAGCATTACAAATAAACCAGCATGCAGGCAAAAATCAAAACCATCAGGGAGGGTATGAGATACCCTATCTAGCTGACTGCCCAAAACATAAATATAAAAAATGCAGAGTAAGGAAATCATAAGAATAATAAGTGGTAGTAGTCTAATTTCTTTTCTAGCTTCTTTATTCACCATCTAAATAGTAATACAGCGCAATAGAACATAAACAAACAAAATATTGCTATGTTTGTAAGTCAAAATTTTCTTCGTCGAAATATCATTACTCTTCTTTGTGCAATGTAACAACGAGGTTCCTAGCTGTGTGTTTTCATTCTTTAGTGTAATAGTCAAAGAACTTGGTAACTATTACTTTTTTCCCTAACTATTTATTTTCTTCAGGATTTGATATCAGAGATTATGCACTATTGGAAGTATGGCTATTTTAACTATTTTGTCTGCACTGTGGTTGCAGGAGTTTAAAGTAAAGGGTAAGATAAAGGTCTCAGTCAACGATATGATAATGAACATGTATGAAGGTCAGATAACTGCACTACTGGGTCACAATGGAGCTGGAAAAACTACCACAATGTCCATGCTAACAGGTTTTTAAAAGCTCAACATTATTAGTTCATCTGCTTCAGAAAGCTGAAGCTTGAATCATCTAGGGATATTCCTAATTCATGCAGTAATTTTACGTTTTGATTCAAAATACTTTCTATTATCTGCCATTTCTACAATACTTTCAGAATATTGTATACATTTATATCCTTGCTAGCGCTACGTACCAATCAATAAATTCCATCACTCGATCAGTCAATCAATCAATCAACGGATATTAATATAGCGCACTCTTAAATAAGAATTTGAATTATATGTATCATCTTCAAATTTGAATATTTTTTAAACGGACGATTATGTTAATTTTCATCTGCCATCCTTATTTATCGTCATTGGAATTATGGCAATGTATTCGCATATTTAGGTAATTAAATAAATACTTAAAGGCTGACATCGAAGACAAACGGCATTGATTTATGTTTATTAGCGCTACTGTGGTATATATGGGCACAGGTGCGTATCGGTACTTGGAAGATGGAAGGTTAATCGTGTACCTGCACTGGCTGCATTGCGCTCCCGACAGTGCATTTCACTGATCGAAAGGCAAAGGTGCAATTAATTATACAGGGTGAGTAAAAAAAAACAATCCCCTAGCGAAATCTCAATTATTTCGTCAAAACTCAAGATTTTCCAAAAATATTTTGCAGATGTCTAGAGGAGGTTTTTTGTCATCCACGCTCCCCTCCAAATTTGGTCGAAAAATATTTATGAATAAGAAAGTTACAGAGTTGCTACGAAAAAATTGAAAAAAGAAATTAACAAAGCTTATTCCAATAGCGGTTGCACTAGAATGGATCGAGCAGCATGGTCCGGAGTTCGTCAAGAAGGATAAGTGGCCACCAAACTTATATGACATTGAAATTCTCGACTACCACGTTTGGAGCGAAATACTTGAGCGGTACAAAGTGCTCATTTCTAAAAAGCTAGGAGCATTCCATTAGGAGAATGCAGGGGCCCCCATCCCCCCTAAGCTTGATGGAGCGCCCCCCCAAAAAAGTCAAATATATGATGTTTCCCCCCAAGCTTTTCATTTTAAGTAGTCTTAACTCCCCCCCCCCCCAGCCCCAATGTTGGAGCGAGCCGCTCCATCATCCCCCCCTAATGGGGGCCCCTGGGAGAATGGAAAGCAAAAAAATAAATAATAAAATGGGCCACCTGGCAAAATAATATGTCAAACGTGTGTGGTAATCACGTGGAAAGCAATATACGAAGAAAATTTTATTTTTAGACCAACCCACTAGGCTGAAATCAAGTAGTCTGTGTTGGATGCAATCTGGGAAGATTTACCACAAGAGGCCATCGACCTGGCAGTACTAGCATTCCGGAAAAGGCTACAGGCGCTCCTTCGAAGAGATAGCAGTCACCTTGAACCACATACTTAAATAGAATCGACATCAGCATCAAACGGCCATCTTCAAAGCCACAATTCAATAAAAAAAGAATGAATGTCTGTTGAATAAACTTTATCAATTTTTTTTTGAATTTTTTCATAGAAACTCTGTAACTTTATTATTTAGAAATATTTTTCGACCAAATTTGGAGGGTGGATGTCAAAAATACTCCTCTAGACGTCTGTAAAATAATCTAGGAGAATCTGAGTTTTGACGAAGTTATTGAGATTTCACTAGGGAATTGTTTTTTTATTATTCACCCTGTAGAGTAGAAAATAAAAGAAAAAAACACAAAAACAGCAACTAAGAAGCGAAACTAGCATGTGCGTCTTGCACGTGTAAATATATATAGAAAAGAAAGATTGCATTTAACATTTTATGAATAATACTTATTGATTGATTGATGCCTTTTAGGGTTTTTACCCCCGACCAGTGGTACGGCCGTCGTGAATGGTTACGACATAATGAAGGATTTGAACGGAGTGAGAAGCAGTATGGGTCTGTGTCCACAGCATGATGTACTCTTTGATACACTCACTGTAGAGGAACATCTCACGTTCTTTGCTAAGGTCTGTCTTCTTACTTATGTTTTAAGATAATTTTAACACTGATTTTACTTTAGAACATTAAACATAAATCTCTTAAATTTTTTCCATATTTTTTCACACATGACATTGAACATGATTTTCTTTCTTTGGTGCTGTTTTGTGTTTTACTATATTGTACCTCTCGCGAGGCTGTAAATCGTACCTTTTGCTTTTTGATATGCAATACAAGCACAATGCAGCCAGCTAGGCGATATGCAATGCAACCAGCACAATGCAGCCAGGCGATATGCAATGCAACCAGCACAATGCAGCCAGGCGATACGCAATGCAACCAGCACAATGCAGCCAGGCGATATGCAATGCAGCCGGAGGCAATGCAGCTAGCACAGGTACACGACGATAAATCTCACAGACACACTGGGGCTATTCATTTGTTGACTGACCTGGGATTCGTACTCGAATCACTTGATTCTGAGGCGGACACTCTACCGATGTCGCTAATCCCTATTGGAAACGATATAACTTAGTTTATTTTTTAATGATTCTCATAAACATGTAGTTTACTAAAAAAAATCTTTATTGTTTTAGCTGAAAGGCATGGATACTGCAGAAGTAAAATCGGAAGTGGAAAGGATGATGAACGAGACTGGAATGATTCTAAAGAGAGATTGCCAGGCCAGGACGCTGTCAGGTGGAATGAAGAGGAAGCTGTGTGTGGGGATCGCTCTCTCGGCCAATTCTAAGGTTTCTATTCTTCTCAAATTTTGTTTTCAATTAGAGGAGACCGTTCGGCCTTCTTCTTAGGTATTTTTCATGAATGAATGTGGGATCTCCCTAATGATCGTGCCTTATTGATTTTCAATTTCCAAAAAATTATATTTCCACTTAGGGTTTGCATGCATACTGGTTAGTGTTCGACAAATCTTCACCCTAACCCAAATCCTAGCTCTTATTGTTGCTGTGAAATAGTTTAGAAAACCTGAGAGAGAGAGAGAGAGAGAGAGAGAGAGAGAGAGAG
>JAQFZF010004060.1:0-10850 GCA_034695365.1 Enchytraeus norvegicus
ACATATTGCGCACTACAAAAGATCGACAAAGTTGGAGAGCCATGATCGCCTACGTCCTTAATGGACATGGTACCTGATGAGAGAGAGTTGTAGAGTCCAACTAAACTGTAGACTCGTGTGCCAAAATATGATAGGCTTGTTCGTAGAAGGACAGCTTATGCAATCATCTTAAAAAAATTAGTAATTGGATGAGGCCCCTAATTTGGTGGAGGCCCCTGTGCAACTGCACAGCCTGACCACCCCTAAATCCGGGCCTGATTCAAAGTCTAAAAACACTTTAAGGGTATGCATGCAAGTTTCTCTAGCGGCAATGCGATTTTGAATTTAACGCAGTCAATTCGTTATTGTCGCTATACGCTCGCGGGGCGCATGAGGCCCACTGGCTCCTGTTTTGCCCAAACCTAGCTTACATGTACATTGCAAATTGTACACTTTGAGCACTACAGAATGCATTGGCAGACCATTTCAATTCTCGATTGTATTACTGTAGTTAGTGTATCTGATCTTACGGATATTAATTTATTCATATTTATGGACATGCTAACTATTATATCGTATCTTCGTATCTTACATTATAGGCCCATATGAACCTAGATACTAGTTAATAGCTAAATTTAAAGTACAACTACCGAATGAGGTTGCAGGATTGTAGTTAGGTCTATGTACTTTTTAATGAATTGCAGCTGGAATTAATTAGGATATTGGTGTCTAATAAAGAAATAACAAAATACAAATTCAACCTAGTTAATGAATTATATTTTTGGAGCTATAAGCTCATGTTTCAGTGTTCGTGCAGCAGCAAGCTATTCAGCAGTACGCTAATAGCATGGTAGTGGCCTACATGTATTGTTACCAGCCGCATTGGATACGCACGCATAAGAATAGACCAACCGAAAGCTGCACTGTTTCGTAGAAGGCGACTAACGCAGTCACGGGATCTGGAGACCCCTCAGAGAACAGAATTCAAAATGGAACCCGTCTGAAAATATCACCTTGGCAGCTTACCACAAACTTCCTTACTCCAGTGACTGTGAACTTTCTGCGTTTCATGTCTCATCAACCCTGTCTCACTGGTGATAGGTGACCAATCTCTCGGTAATGCTTCAATAAATTGTTGATTTTTATATTGCGTTTACTATGCTTGTCTTTCATATTTTGCTGGTTCTTGGAAGATTATTCAGCTAAAGTCTGAATTTGTTATCACTTTCTTGGTGGGACTTCCATATTTGCTTACCAGAGAGTAATAGAGTAACGTGGATCAATAAACACCTCCATAAAGTTATAAATAGTTAACAATTGTTCTTGATGCAATAAATATTAATATTAATATTATTTGGCCAAGACTGTATATCATTAATTATAATTCTTAATATTAAATTCTTTGTTTTCAATAGGTTAGGTTCGGGGTAGGTTAAAGACAGGCTTATAGAAAGGATTATGGGTTAAGAAACCCTTTACTAATAGGCCACATGAAAAAAAATTCAGAAAATAAGAGAAATTTCACATAAAAAATCCAGAAATGTATCAATTTCATCGTCGTCTAATATATTGATTACAAGTTGTAAGATATTACATGTACAATATAAGTGTACATTCGTGTTGTATCTTTCGATACACGAGTTCCAGAAGTTAGGGAATGAAGTTTGATATCGGATATTATCTGCTGTGCATATCACTGGCTGCTGAATGATAGAAATACTTCAGCCAGACTTGTAGACTCCTAGGTTATGGACTAATTGTGCGCTTAGCCAATCTTCGCTAACATTCTTGCAAAAACCGGTTGAGAGAGTCTACAATGTCATGTAGTTTAGTTTCCATTACTGTTGACCTCTACTACATAAGTTAACATGATTTATTGATCATTACATCACTCCTCGTGTTTAATGCGTGTAGTGATAGCAAAGAATAAATACAGGTCTACATGTAAAATGTACATGTATATCAGTCCATCAGCTGATTACTTTTACTTTTTCATCTAATAGAGATTGATGAAGTGGTGATGGATCGGACTTTAAATCGTTATTTGATTTGATTTTTTCCTTGCCGGCTACATATTGATATATCTGTTAACAGGAACCTACCAAGGTCAATGGATGAGAGGAGTCAGACACGGCTACGGGATACGTCAGAGTGCTTCCTTCACCGCCACGGGGCAATATCGAGCTGGCAACCACCTCAACGAAACTACGCCCTCGCCTGCGCCCGAAGGCACCACCGCCGCCCAGCAGGACGACAAGCGGAAGAGTAGGGTTGGTTTAATTCTGAGGGGTCGCATCGGTCGTGACCGGAGCGCCTCGCCTGCCACGTCAGAGCCCTCGAGGAGTCGTTCCTCCTCCCTCAGCCGCATCGCCGAGAAGTTAGTGCGGAAATAGTTTATATTCTGTTTCTACTTCTTTAGCGTCTGCTTTCGCATCGAAGGATGCTGTCGGAGACGGAGCCGGTAGGTACTCGAACACCTGACATCTTGCTTATCGACTGTTACCGACTACGCTATCCAACCGGGACATGTGCTTAATTATTTATTTTTTCATATTATTATTCGTCATCAAATCAGAATCAGAACTTAAATGACAGATCTCTGGTGGGTCTCAGCTATCAATCACTTAATTACTCTATGTTTCAAGAATAGATCTACTTTTACTGACTGACTGATTCGTTAAATTGTTGATTTAACAGATTTGACACAACATAAATCTAGTCATTAATTGATTGGTTGCCTTATAAATTTGAATTCAAACGGTTGAGTAATTAATGTAGTTATTAATTAATTAATGAATAACTAATTAAATTAATTAAGTGCTTAAATAATGCAGATTCAAGCTGAAGAGACATACTAGCACGACAAACGTCAACGCAGGACCCCCTCAGCAAAACCACAAAACTAACACTCTTGGCAGGATCACCAGCAATGGAGGCTCACGCAGCAATACTTCCACCGGTCAACCCACCATCCCCACAACAACGACTACTGCAACCGACGAAAACGAATCATCTTTCCTTGATCTGCGGGAAACGTACGCTGGAGAGTGGAAGAACGACAAAAGATGTGGATTTGGTATCAGCGAGAGGACAGATGGAATGAAGTACGCCGGGGAATGGTTTAACGATAAGAGGTGTGGTTATGGAGTTACAAATTTGAAAGATGGAACTAAAGAAGAAGGAAAATACAAAGACAATATTCTCATAGTTGATTCCAGTGGAAGTAAACCTAAGATATTTTCGCTACGTAAGGCAAAGACTAAAGATAGGGTTGAAGCAGCGGTTCTCTCTTCCGTTAGAGTCGCTGAAGTGGCAAAGGACAAAGCAGGAATAGCCATGGCTAGGTAAGAATTATTCTATAGGCCTATATTTCTACTTATTTACTTAATTATCTCAACAACACAGATTCAAGCGTAGTTAAAATATTAAAGATGCGCGGAAACTGCATTACATGCCACAAGTGGTACTTTACATATTCCGAAATGAAAACACTGTGTATGGATGCTATGTGCAGTTTTTTGTGCACTGGATAAATGTCATGTTACAATACATCAATAATGTAAATCGATAATACATCAAAACAACATGTGGGTAAGTCATTTTGTATGCATAACTTGTCATATTAAAATACATCCTAGGGTATTGTAATTTGTAATTTTGAAAAGAGCCGTTATAACTTAGACCTACTATATTCATAGGCTTTATTGTAAATCCTGCACATT
The DNA here is from genome assembly GCA_034695365.1 of Enchytraeus norvegicus. NCBI lineage: Eukaryota > Metazoa > Annelida > Clitellata > Enchytraeida > Enchytraeidae > Enchytraeus > Enchytraeus norvegicus. The sequence continues at coordinate 3,702 of JAQFZF010004060.1, forward strand.
GATATTATATTCTGCTTGTATACTTATTTAAAGCTATTTTAAGCATTATATATTATATATATATATATTATATTATTATATATTATATATATATATTTTTATATATTATATATATTATATTATTACTTTTCTATATTCTGATTAATAAATAGAATATTATAGTAAAGAGATGAGTCTTGAATATCATCTGGACTTTGGTAAATAGAATCAAACTATTGGTTCACAAAAATTGTTAAGAACATTTAGTCGTATAATCCTTCCCCAGGTTGACCATCTGTCGATATTTATTCTCTACTTAAATAAATGATTAATTCAACATCACCTGGCTCAGCATTGAACAGATGCTGCAATCCAGCACATCGAAACAATTACTATGTGCTCTGTTAATTATGTTTAACATAAATCTGAAGTAAAGAGGTGTTGTGGCTTAATTTAACGACTAATTTTAATCCAAGTGTCTTTCTTTCTGTGTCTGTTGGCTTGTAAGCCACATTATTCTTCTTAAAAACGATTTAAATGAATTATTTAGAAGCCTGCAATTAAGGTAAATTACTGGATTAATGCACAATTTTTGACGGAGATCTTAGTTTTTTGTTTTTCATATTTTTATGTGCCTTTCAATATGCTTCATTTGGACGAATCACAATTATTGCTTGTAGGGGATATAGACTACTACAGTAGTGACATTTTGTCTTTGTAAATTAATTTTACTATCACCTTCTGAGTAAGCTCGAACTTCCGATTGTGCTATCAAATTTCTTAGCAAACATTTCCATACATAAGCTATCATTTTCATTTGTGTTACTACACAAATGAAAATCGGCGTTTGAAATCTCTGTGCTATGACGTTATATTACAATCAGAGTGAACTTCTATAATTATTTCGGTCTAAAACATACTCGTCACCCCACCACTAGCCTATTACATAGCTAATTGTACCCGAGTGGGTTCGGGAAAATTGAGAATTGAATCCACCGACAACTGCGTGTGTTTGTAAGATGCGACTAAAGCAGAATGGCTGTGGAGAGGAATGGCAGCCATGTGGCTACGATTTCTGTGTCACAGACTAAAATTATCGATCAATTTCAAATTTTCAGAGGCACAGCTGCCACACTGGTTGTGGCCTTTTGCTGCAGGCCTACTTGACTCTTCATTGTCCATTTAGCTCTACTGTGGCATTTTGCATACAACGGCGCTTTATAAATGTACTTATTATTATTATTATTATTATACCATTCTGTTGATAATGTTGGAGACTTTTGCAAGAAACCAATCACAACCAATCAAACAACCTTCATTCTCCCTAAACAACCAATTACCTTCTTAGAAAGACTTCTATTTCCAGCGGTGTGATTAGTTGATGTTTCAATATTTACAAATCTTTACTACATTTCCTAAATTAGCATACCGCGGTCACAGACCATAAACCCAATACAATTATTAAACCCTGCACAAAACTGTCATAACCTGTCGCATATTCAATTGCTAAGTCCGTACTACACTTATGAATATAGCCGCCCGGTGCATCATCAGTAATGCAGATGCTACACGCTGTTAAAGTTAATATTGACTTCTAGAATAAACGATGTTTACTGTAACATTAGACTACTATGAAACGATTGAGTTAATTTTAGTCAATGATAATTATATCCTAGGATGCGATAGTCTAAATACTAAATAGCATAGGTCGTCATTCTCTTATCTGACCTAAGTTGTCGACTAAAGTTTACACAATGTTAAACTAAGTTCTATGCAATAATTTTTGTTTACAGGGATTCCTTCCTTAGTTTTTGTTTTGGTATTTTTGAAGTATGACGTCCCACTGGTTAATCGTACCGTTGCCGCAAAGAGCGCACTAATGCAGCAAGCGCTGATACACGATTAGCCTAACCCTTGTCGGTGACGTTTTTCTGTAATCTGACCTGGGTTTGACTCCACGACAATTCAATCATCTTATAGGCTATACGCTTGTGGGCACCATGCTAACCACAATTGGCGGTAGTCTAGTGGTTAGCGTAATGCGGCGGACAGGCGTTTTTGTTAGATATATAATTTCGAATGACAGTATTATAGGCCTACGATAATGATTCAACTATATGTAGCTATATTGAAGCCTGTTCGTTTTCAGCGCTTGAGTGGACCAATTAGTGTTGCTTATGCTGTTAACAAAAGAATTGTAAGCAACACAATGTCATTGGCTTGTTGAAAAGGTGCCATATTAATTATTAAACGTAGGCGCGGCGCTGATCCCGTACTGAGGGATTGCAGGCCACAGGTTTACATGTAAACTTACAGTATGAAATTTTGAAATTGATTACATTCCTACTGAGTTGTATTACGCTTACAGCATATCGCCGCTCCATTCAGAGTCCAACAGGTGGCTACAATTATAATCAATAATAACTTATTGTTACCGGTAATATTAATAGAAGTAATACTGAGCAGAAACATAACCATCGATCAAAGAAACAAATGTATGCGAGTATGCTTGTACCATATGCATACATGTATGTGTATAAAGTCACTGCAGATCAACGCGTATGTAAGTGTGCGTAGACTAACTTACTAAATTAAAAAATAATAAAGTAAATTAAATTAAAAAATATCTATAATAAAATTACTTAGACTACTGCATGTACAGATGCTCAGATTAAATTTAGCTTATCTGTTAGTATGCACATAATACAGATTACTATACGTTTGCATCTACATTGTACTTTTGCACACTTGTATACATCTAGAGTCCACTATGCAAGTGTGAGCACCTGTATGCCCGCAGGCCTATGTGTCTTTATTACGCCTATATAGGCTATCCAAATTTGATCTTCTTGATATTGGTCAAATGGTAAGTCGAGTTCAACGCTGACTTCTCACCAAGGAACCATCAGCGACTGAACGAGCAAAAATCCCGTGGTCAGTATTTGAGCAACTTTCATTGTACATACAGTTAATAAATATTATATGTCTATCAAAATGAGTCATCACATTGGAATTGGTGAAATACATCTTTATAATATAAATTGATGGATAACATGCACTTCATAATTGCGCTAAATCACCTACCTCTAAATTGATGATGATTGGATACTGATGTTTTGCACTAGGAGGACTAACGCCAAGACGAGGGCAGAGAAGGCAGACGAGGTGTTTGAGCAAGCGGTCAAGGACGCGGCTGAGGCCATGAAACAGTCCAAGAAGTATGACCTTACGTCCAGTCCCTCTCTTAATATTTCAGGTAATACTGTAACATGTTCACATAGTTTTTGTTCTTTATTAGACATCAAAAAGGGTTAGACATTCCAGTGAGAATCACTGTCCATACAATATACAAGCATAGAATAATAAAAATAATAGTTAGAGGGGCTCCATGGTCTAATGGCAGCCCAGCAGTGAATCATGAGTTGCTTGTTCAACGAGCAGTTTTAGAGACCCTTCGAGCTGCAAGCTTTAGTAAGCTGCTTTACTCTCCATTGCTATATTAGCAACAGTCGGTGTAAAATTGCCAAGACACGCTCTGGCTACTGCAACTACTTAGCCGTATTAGGAACAACTTCCGGCTATCTCGCCGTCTGGTGTGATCAATACAATGCGCCACTATTAGTATAGAATTAACTTAGATCAGTAGTCTTAGTATTAACTTAGTAGTAGATTAGTATAAAATTAATTAGATCAGTAGTCCTACATGTATGTTGAAATGATATAATCGGTTTTATATTCTGATCGCTGAATTCACTCATTCATATTTTTTTAGTCCGATCAAGTAAAGACTTCAGAAAAAATATCATTCAGGAATCTTACTCAATATTTAAATTTAGATTAAAATATTTTTACCTGTTAAAATTATTTAACTTGATATGAAAAAATGATGATTATCTAAAACAATTTATGAGATAAAATAATTGTATCTGTTGATAAATGTGAAGGTTCAGTGCGCACAGAAGTTGGCCGAGTTGATTCACCCAGTAGTTCAACCGAGCAGCAACGTTCAACAGCCTCAAAAACTCACTCTGAGAAAGATTGGCGGGACCAACGAAGTTTCAGTTCCAACAATAGTCAGGAGGAACAGCTGACATCCACCCGAGCATCCCAATCCCACGCCACTGCCACATCAACCCCTCTGAGGTCAGGTCAGCCCTCCACTGAGAGTGCCTCCACCCAGGGAGGGGGTCCCCGTCAAATTTCATCTAATCCCCACTCCGACACCAGCAGTGGGAGTGAGATAATAGAGAAAAGAACTTTCGCAGAAACCTCCTTCGCTACTAACGTTAAACCCGGTTTAAACCAGTCAGACGGAAGTGATTATGAATCCAAACAAAATACTCGTCAGCCCAAACAAGGCATATACGGTAATTCTTCCAGTACTTCCAGAATGTCATCTTTAGAAACTAAAGAAAATTCCGATGACAGTTTTAGAGAGTATAACCACAGTGCCAGCGTGAATAAAAATAGAGATCATTTTGATACTCCTGCGCGACATAATACTTCAAATCGTTCTAATGCTGATATAAATCAGAATCAATATTCTGATAGAACTTTAGGTCGAAATGATGAATATTCTCGAGACCGTGCTTTTAGTGATAGTAGGGGGAGAAACGGTTACAGAAAGCAGAGGACTGTTGGGGAATCATCTGCAGAGAGGGATCGGAGGGGTTTCTACCAGCCTGACCGAGCTCGTCAGTTCATGGATGATGGATATGCTGATGGAAGAAACTCTTCTTGGAGAAATCCCATGCTCCAGGAAGAGATCGCAGATTATGAGGAGGATCGGGCATCCGCCATTGCCGGATATATGCTGCCTTCCTATGTGCGTGATGTGTCGGCGACCTCACCTCGGAGGACGCCATATTATTCTACTTTTTCTTCGCATCCAACATCCCAAGTTCCATATTCTGATTTACCGGGGTTGAGGCGCAATGCCCCTGGAAGATTATCTTTGCGAGACATGCAGAAAGATAGGATTACAATTTCAAGTGACGATTCTCAAGGTCGATATCAAGGTCAAGGACAAGGTCAATCTCAAGGTCGTCCGGAGTATCCTAGGTTTGTTTCGACGATGAGAGAATCGATTCCACAACGAACTGAAACGTTCGTCACATCCCCAACTATAGTTATTTCAACCCCGACATCTGCCGCCAATGTTAACTATGCCTTTAATCACCAATCACAAACTGTTAAATCTCCGGAAGTCCGACGAGATGGATTTAATTCTATAAATAATTCTGATACTTACTCTCAGTCTCTGGAACGGACAACGAATCGTCTTGCGGGCAATACAAATGTAAAAACTGTGTCGTATGATTTTAATAATAAAACTATGCAAGGTCCTACTAGTCATATACAAGAAATGGATTTCTCACGTCCATCACTTCTGAGTCCCGGTGAAAGATTTCAACTCTCAGAAGAAGAATTCTCGAATCTAGTCAAGAAAGGGGCAACTGGTTTGTCCGTAATTGATATTAAAACACATTCGCCGCAGCATCTTCATTTCGTTCCTTCCACCACATCAAATGTTATTGGCTCTTTCGATAATGTGCAATCACGAAATAACCGATTAACTGGCAGTTTGCCGAGGACGACCAGTTCGTCGGTTGCTCCTGAGGGTTCATCAGCGATCACCCTTTACAGAAGATCTACACTTCCCAGCATAGTACGATATCCACAATCACTGCCCAATAGTAAACCTACCAAACGCCAACAGGAAGAATTAGAAAGACATCAACAGGAACTATTGCAACAACAACAGTTATTAGTACAACAACAACAACAACAACAACAACAAAGGTTATTAGTGCAACAGCAGCAGCAACAGCAATTATTAATTCAGCAGCAACAACAGCAACATCAACAAAAGCAACAACAAGAAGAACGATTGTTTCAAGAGAAATTACAGAGACAGTTAATTGAAAAGCAACAAGCCCATAATACAAATCTTATAACAAATAATTCTCAAAGTCAGACTATCCTACCGCTTACAACTGTTCCCGGTGAAGCGACGAATACTTTTCTAACAGACGACAGAGGTATTCGTAAAAGAGTCATAACTGAATCTACCGGTTTTGTCCTCGACAAATCTAAAACACGTTCAACGGAAGCTCTCCTAGAAACTGACGACACGCTGGAAGCTCTTCCAGAGCTACCGCGGAGATTTCGCCTGGAGCAATCCCCCGGACGTAAAGCGAGTCTTCCAATCGTCTCCCAGCTTTTGTCTGTTGATCGCCAGACGGTGATGCCTCGTGAGGATGTAGCAATACTGAGCCAGTACAGAAGAGATGAGTTGAGAGAGATGAAGAACAGAGATGCCAGACAACAGATTGTCATCAGACTTATTGATATTAAGGTATAGAAGAGAATTATAATATAAATTTATAACTTTATTTACGAATACGGCTGTATGAAAGATTTACATCGATTTCTTCATTCCAGGAAGACGAGAGCGATAGACCCTGCTGGGTGTCGAATCCGAAGCCTCTTCAGCGTTAGCAACTAGGCTACTAATTGCATTGACACCTCCCTCACATCACTTTCAGATGATTAACCGGGTGTTAAATCTTCACTGATTGATTGATCAATTGATTATTTTAACGATACTAATTTGCTCTGACTAACTAAATATAAATATAAAATACCCTTTCTCTCTTCTATCTTTCTTTCTCAAACTGTAATCTACGTGTAGGCTACTATAATTATTAGCAACCATGCTATAGATATATATTCTATGTTTCAGGATTGGTGCACCAATAACCAGCTGGTATTGTTCCTGATAGTCCTCAACCTTTGCCTGGCCGCCATGTTTCTGCACCTGTTCGCTCAGAAGAAAGATTCCAAGTCGAGCTGATGTCTAGTAGCCTGTAGGAAATATTACTGTCAGAGAACTATCACTATAATAATAATTATTAGGCTATAGCTATGTCAACCAATGACTATTAAGATATTGTAGCTTATTTCAATCCAGTGAGGAGGTGTAGTGTGGAGGGGGGGGGGGGGGTATAGAAATTAAACTTATGGCGACCTATGATTAGATATTGACGATTCTTTTATTTCATTAAATTTCATATCGACAGTTAGACGATCTTGATAGGCAGTTTATTTAAAGTTGGTGACGATATCACAACACAGTGGAAAATCAACTATTTTAATTTGATTATCTCT